>NQII01000054.1:105055-141163 GCA_002778355.1 Clitarchus hookeri | reverse complement strand
GGTAGCGTAGTTGCGTGTTAGACACGTCGGGAAAGGGGGCAGACGTGGTTCCTGGCCCTCAACTATTGCTAGACCGCAGTATGACCGCGCCTGATTGGCCGGCGAGCCATGACTCTTGGTTATGGCAGCTCGCCGCGCTCCGGGTCACAACTCACGAACAGCCAACTACGTCGGTTATCGCCGGCTCTTCCTTCTCTGCCCCGGCTCCCTCGCCTCTTGTACGCACACATTCCGCGTCCGCAACCACCGCCGTGGAACCGTCGTACTTACGGCAGGTTCGCGGTTCACGAACACTTTCAAAATCAACCTTTGAAAAAAGTCCCTGCCGCTAAATATGTAACGGCTGTTCACGATTAAGTGAGCACTTTTGAAAACAACATTTGGAAAATGTCACTGCTCCTACCTGCATAACTGAGTGACATGCACCCAGTAAAGTTGGTAACGATGGAGGGGAAATACTTCCATGTATTAACATAGAATTGAAAATGTCAGGTAACCATATGTTACAAATTAAATTACCTATTTCGCTTTCTGTTTTTTTAAATGCATCTTGGTGTAAGAAATAGCGGATTTGTAAAATATTTACTTCTNATTACCTATTTCGCTTTCTGTTTTTTTAAATGCATCTTGGTGTAAGAAATAGCGGATTTGTAAAATATTTACTTCTGTAATTATTTCACAGTTTCACTTGACGGACTCACAGTTTCATGGAAGTGTTAATTTTGCATAAGGCGGAATGATACGCAGAGTAAATACAAGCAGATCTTAAAGAGGGCTTTCAAAAGTGATCAGTTTAACCTGAGCAGCCTTTATGTATGTTCCAACGGATCCGCTCACCAGCATGCTGCGGGTAAAGCTGACAGAATGTCTACCGTCGTGTTAAAACTGTGGTGAATACATCTATGAACACATTTTTTGATTATTTTATAAGAACAACAACATATTCATGTTACTAACTATTTCACAATTACGTGATATACGCATGAATAGAGTGNATTACCTATTTCGCTTTCTGTTTTTTTAAATGCATCTTGGTGTAAGAAATAGCGGATTTGTAAAATATTTACTTCTCTAATTATTTCACAGTTTCACTTGACGGACTCACAGTTTCATGGAAGTGTTAATTTAGCATAAGGCGGAATGATACGCAGAGTAAATACAAGCAGATCTTAAAGAGGGCTTTCAAAAGTGATCAGTTTAACCTGAGCAGCCTTTATGTATGTTCCAACGGATCCGCTCATCAACAAGCTGCGAGTAAAGCTGACAGAATGTCTACCGTCGTGTTAAAACTGTGGTGAATACATCTATGAACACATTTTTTGTTTATTTTATAAGAACAACAACATATTCATGTTACTAACTATTTCACAATTACGTGATATACGCATGAATAGAGTGACAGGATTTATGTTGGAAGGATACACAAGTGTCAGAAAGTAAATCCTGCGAAGTTTTCGAAAGTGCTCAAGTGAAGCTCGAGCAATGCTAATGTGACAATTTCACTGACCTAGCAAATAAATACAGATATAATTTCAGTATTTCTTTAGAATTTATCAAGATGTTACAATATCACGTATTATTTTTCAAATAAATTCTATGTATGGTCTGTTCTGAATTCCGTGGATAGTTGTATTTTGAAAAACTTCAGCTAAAATACGTTGTCTTGATAGAATGTTTTCAAATCTTACGAATTTGATGTGTCTGCCCGCAGATCACAGCCTTCCAGTATTGGTGTAACGTGACTTTTACTGGGTAAGTCCCGAAATAAAAAATTTTTCCTCGAAGATGCAGTGGCCAATAACCGAAGGAAATCTGCAGGAGTGTACGAAGTGTAATAAAAGTGCAGCTGCACGGAACAAATTCTCGCGAAAATCAGGGGGTACTTATGATACATTTAAGATAACTTCTGAACCGTCCACGGTCAATTCAGCTGATAACTGAGCTTATAATAAACGCTGCACACTACTACAAGCGTGTCCCGTGTGGCGGGAAGCTTTAGCGCGTCGGTAGATTAACTAGCATCTCTGCAATACGGACAAAGGCGACTCACTTCTAACCTGCCTTGCGAGATAGTGAACCGTGTGCCAAGCTCAATGTGGCAATGCCCGTTTAATGGAGAAGTTAACCTTGTCATTATCAGTAGAAAGAGAGTCCCCGTGTTTTTGTATTTCNGCAATGCCCGTTTAATGGAGAAGTTAACCTTGTCATTATCAGTAGAAAGAGAGTCCCCGTGTTTTTGTATTTCCAAACACTTGAACTCAGGTTCACTTTCGCGATTGGATTATTTGAATAGCCACGGGTATTAAGCGCTTGCCTGCGGACCACAGATATAACTACCGGAGCAACCTATTTCTGCAATAGAGAACCAAAATGTCTACTTCTCGCAAATACAAGTTGCCAATTATCAAAGGAGAACTGCAGTGGTGCTCGTAGAACATTAATGTCATCCTGCGTGGAACTTTTTTTTTTGTTGCAAAAATAAGGTGTCCAGAGTTNAGTGGTGCTCGTAGAACATTAATGTCATCCTGCGTGGAACTTTTTTTTTTGTTGCAAAAATAAGGTGTCCAGAGTTGTTAAAAAAAGATACATTGAGCATGTTGCAAATCGCAGGGAGCAGCAAAGAAGCCTGAAAGCTTGAATTCGCAGTAACCCATTAAAACATGGCATTGGTCTCACGAAAAGCTTCTGANGCAGCAAAGAAGCCTGAAAGCTTGAATTCGCAGTAACCCATTAAAACATGGCATTGGTCTCACGAAAAGCTTCTGAGCGTTACGTGGTGATTTACTGCTGCTAATATAACTGATACATCATCACTAATTTTTTGGTTCAGATTCGCAACACGTTCACTTTTTTTTATACCAGTCACGAAAGCATTGATCTTCTATTACACCATACAGATGATTCTAAGAATAAAATAGATTTTAAAGTACATGCTACATAATTAAATGACCTCAACTAACTGACTTAATCCAAGGACATTCTCAGAACGACCATCTTGATTTCAGTTCTCCAGGATTTCCCGAAATCACTTCAGGCGAATGCTGTGACGGTCCCTCACTACCAGCCATATTCCTTACGTAATCCTGCTCCTCTGAGCGCTTTTCTCCAGCTGTAAAGACCTCACTGACGACGAGACATTAAGCCCTATCTACCTTTGTCATAGGATATCTGAAGATAACCCTACAACTATTATATCAGCGTTGTAGTGTATGCGCGGATGGTCAGATACTGTGGCGGTAGGTCACCGAAAATAGAGTATAGCGTATAGATGTTTTTCGCGATAAAGTAAGCATTTTCGAAATCAACCTTTGGGAAAAAAAATACTTACCATAACTGCATGCAGATTCCCGCACTGAAAAAAAGGTTTTGTGGTGACCAACTAAATGTTATTGGTGGCTACAAAATTATTTTGTCAATATAGATATCACAAAATATTTTGTAGCACTAACAAAAGTTTTTTGTCATTCCAGTATTTAGTAGCAACTACAAAATGACGTTTGTGGTCACCAACAACTAAAAATTAAAACGAACCTCGCCATGAGCGAGACTCGAACCCTAGACCTCTCATATGCAAACTCAGTGTGTCACCGTTGTGCAACCTTAATTGACGTTAGTGTACTGTCTGGAGCATGTACATAACGTATGTCTAATATGTGGCACACATGACAAGGCCTGCACACCTTACCTCATGGAAAGTTAATTTTCTGGAATCATTTACATTTAACATTTACTTATTTAGAAGAAATGTATTATATAAACCATGTTCTTAAGAATATACCTCACTAATTACTACGTAACATGATGCAAAGAAACGAACGCGGACAAATATGGCGTCGTGGCCAGACAGAAGGTGGCCACTTCGAATATGCCAGCCAGAGCGCATGCGCAGAATATAATGGATGTAGTAGTGTAGTCGCAGCNCAGAAGGTGGCCACTTCGAATATGCCAGCCAGAGCGCATGCGCAGAATATAATGGATGTAGTAGTGTAGTCGCAGCAAAATTTTGTTAATGTGGATGACATTAATGCTATTTCTGCCAAATAAATATTTTAGTGGCAGCCAATACATTTATTNAAAATTTTGTTAATGTGGATGACATTAATGCTATTTCTGCCAAATAAATATTTTAGTGGCAGCCAATACATTTATTGTTAACATACAAATATGTAAGTGAACACTAAATAGCGTTGGTACTTGTCACTCTGTGTGTTACTGGGCACCACAATCTGTTTTTACCAAAAACAAAGTTTTGCCTTGGAAAGCATCAGCCAAACAGTTTTTGTAGCCACTAACAAATATTTTCTTTCAGTACCGTCAAATTGGCAGCGAGTTAGTGAAAATCTGCCAGTTTTATGAAGAGAGACGTCAGTATTACTCAATTTTTGCCATCATGGTGTTGGAAGCCATACGAAGTGACTTCAGATCATAGCTAGTAGAGACTCTGACGACAGCGATACGTCAGCATAGTCATGTTCAGAGCTTGCGAGAGTTCTATTTGGTAGTCATTTTCCAAGAACCCATGAGTAAACGCCTTAATTTAACATGCAATATGGCCAAGGCAGTGTTTCCTTCGAGAATTTTAGATCCCATTTTCCACTAGTAAATATAACTAAAATCTAATAAAGCGGAAAATACCAAGTGTCTCAATGTATTTATCCTGTGCTTTCTGGGGTCGTACAGGGTAGATTGTTAGAGAATTTTTAACACTTTTCTGATGGGTGGTCCTGTGCGTTCACGGACTACCCCGTGATCACGCCTATGAACCCAAGCCATGTGTTTTCTTTCATAAAAAAGCGCCCTGGCAAAATCTTTTAACACGACAGCGCTCGCCTACACACGACATATGTGTCTACCTATTTTTCCTGCGGCATGATGAGTTATTCTCATGGCCATCAAGGCCCCATGATTTGTCCCAGATAAATTGCGTGTTAGATCAGCTTGGGATTCAACGCCGTCCCATGATCGAATTGCTGGATATCGAGGGCCAGTTACATCCGTGAGCGACCGGCCACAGGAGAGAATACAGCGGCTCTGCGGCTCCCTTCCGAACGGAATCTGCGCCTGTATTCAGGCCCTAGAGGTGCTACTTCCTACTGACATCGAACTAGCAATATGGCCATACTGACAAATCTATTTCCCGTATTATCTGATATTTTAATGATTTTAATGACATCATATGCACTTTTAACACGTGGAATTTCATTTATAGCATTCTTTATGTAGTGATTTTTTTGCCCTTGTTAGTAAATTGAATGTAACATGATATCCGAATATATAATATAATTCACAAATCATGCTTTTGTGGATACGAAATATGTGTTTAAGTACACGCTACGTATTTTCTCAATTTCTTTTATTTGTTATAATTGAGGGTTTACATTCTTTGTCTTATGTTGAACCAGTATTTAACGATACAAATAGGCACACGCGATAAACGTTAATAAAAACGGAAGGGAAAATCGAATTTATTATAATTTAGCTTACTGTTATTAAAAAAAAAACACGTAAAAGTTTATATGCTTACATATGGACACTGAAAAAATTTCGCAAATTCGTTTGACGCCATGCTAAATATGTATAAATACGTTACTTCTGCAGTTCCATCGAAGTTCATCTCACAAGCCCTAGAGGACTATACACAAGCCTACAGAAAGCTTGTAATATATAAGCACCGAGACACATGAAACCCTCGTTTTTCGCAAGTACTTCAGTAAAACCAAATGCGGTAATTTTTTTTTTTTTCTACCACCCCGTGCCCCTCACCAAATGAGCCAGGGGCAGGGAGCACTCACTCCCCTTCCACCCTCATTCTGAGCGTGCCACAAGATCTAAGTGCATTCTCATAGACGTTATTTTTCTCATCGCCTCCTGTGTGCTAATTTTATTATTAAAGTTTAGTAGAAACGGTTAACACATTTACGTCTATGCGAAAGTGGGCGATTCCCAGGCTTAAAATGATAGTTCAGGTCGCTGGAACAAGAACAACGGCTAAAGCACGCAAGAAATACGCATTAGTAGATCCTACCAGAAAAAATTATGGTGGTTTTAGGAAAGGAAGGGGGGTGGGGAGGGGGAGGTGGCAGAAAAGATCACAATAAAATGTTTAACAAAAAATTACAAAACAAATGAAATTTCTTACGTTAAGAAGCAGATCAGAACAAATAATTTCTCGTTTAGACCCAGTGCACACAACTGTATACATAATAACATAATGTACAGGAAGATTATTTATGGCCAGTACTATACAAGGCTCAGTGACTAATGACCTCCCCTATTGGTAACTCATTCGTAAATTGTGTCATTCTATAAGTTACGATTGGTTCCCATTACTGGAGTCGAACACAAATCTTCATAAATTAAAGCGTCTCTAAAATGGTTAAACTATCTGAACTGTTATAAGAAAATAACTCCCCTGTAAATTACACACGACTAAAGAAAAATAAATAAGAAGTATAACTGAATTACAGAAATCCTTTTTGTAACCCCAAACACAAATAAACGTGTTAATAATTATAGCGAAGCAAGCGTATTTATTTAGCGTATGTTAGGGACTGAACTTATAAAACTTACACAGCAGGGTATTAATTTATTTAGCGTATGCCAGAGAGTAAATGTTCACAGGTTACAAAGTAAACAAACCAATGAAACACAAAACATGCAATTCTACAGTATCAAGTAGCTAGTAACTATCCATTGAAGGACCTTCTATGTAGTGTTATAAAATCCTCCGCGATTCCCATGGGGGAACTGAATTCCCAATCTGTTGCAATACTCACAATAAAACTCAGCCATAACACCAGAGTTGGAATATATACAGGTGACAACTAACGACAACTGAGAATAAACAAGTGTCATTTACTATAACTATCTTTATTTACTAAGTACAAGAGCACAATGGGAGTTCTCGTCCTCTCTTTCTACCACCTGGCTGGTTCGAAAGAGCACAATAAAGGTTTTATTGCTCCTTTGCTTATATTTCTTCTGATGTAACAGAAGCCTTTCGTGGCCAGACTAGTATTTGTATACACCTCGCCCCAGAACAGAATGAATACGTGAACAGAGCAGAAATGGTGTAGCCATCCCCTTGATGCAAAACATGTTCATTCCATAATTGATTGTGTCCATCTCTGTAAAAGGGCGTTGCATCAAGTACAGCAATTTTAGTGCTTGCATTGGCGCCGGTTTCGTACCAACTACTTCATCATAATGGCTCATACTTTGCAACATGCTTAAATTAAGTGAAGAGATTTGGGCGGTTCTTAGCAGTGAAGTCTTGAGAGTCGATGAGGGTCATTGAGGAGAGTATGGAGCAGCGCCGGGATGAAAGGGTGGGGGAAACGGGAGATCCCCGAGAAAACCTGCCGACCAGTGGCATAGTCCGGCACGATTCTCACGAGCGAAAATCCGGGAGTGATCCGGACGGGAATTGAACCCGGTTCGCCTTGGTGGGTGGCGAGCATGCTAACAGCTCAGCCAATGCGGCGCCGCAACATACTTAAGAAAACATTTTATGATCTAAATTGTGTGAAGGAACATTGGAAACCTTAACGAGTGTTCTCGTAAACAAATGAAATATTACTGTGTGTTCAAATTATTTTTTACTACATTATATTCTTGACAATTATTTTCACAATTTTGCAACTTTATTCTTCTGCTCAATCGTTGGATACCTGCAAAATTCTCGTTATTATTTTACAGTAGACTAAACTCCGACTTTCTGTAGGTTAATTCGACTTCTGCAATGTCTGACAGTTTGATACAGCCTGAAGGATCTGAAGCCATAATACGGTCGAACAAACAGATAAATTCGATTTCACCAAAGAAACCATGGACATACTAGCATGCGCGCGCACTTAGACGGGAATTTTGCAGCCTCCGCCAATAGTGTATATCAGTATAATTACGCAAACACCAGTTTTAGTGTAAACTACTCTCGCGAGGTTGTTGGGCAGTGACGTAATTTTGCTGGTGTATGCGGCCGGAGTTGGACGTAGAAGGGACTGATTCATTTCTGTGTTCTTAAATAATCTGTGGCCTTTAAGTGTCAAAATAATATGAATAAATAATGTTCGTGTTGCTAAGTTAAGGAGTTAAAACAGCAAATTTGATGGCATCAGTGGTATTATAGTCTATGCGGTTTCTTCACACTTTTTGTATCAAACCTTTGAAAAATCAGCCCATGCTTGGTTGTTTCCTAGATATGTCATGTATCACAAGCCTTTCATACTTGTGCTAACATAACAAATACCTTATTTTTTACTGAATTGAACTTTTACTTTTATTTTACTCATAAATTGTAACATTTTAAGTTTATATATATTTTTAATAAAAACGGAAAAATACGTGTGTTGGTAATATCTAGAAAGAAATAGTTCTAATGCAAAATATTATGACACTGTATGTGCACGAATGGAGCGTGCTGTCCCTTTGGTGTAATTTGGTAGAGTCGGTTAAGCTTTGACAGCGCGGAGGAACATTCTGGAAGTAGAACTCTAGCAGGGCTTTAAAAAATTGTGAAGTAACAGTGCAAGTAGTATACCTCGCTAGGTGTTTCGTGGGTATAGGCTATTCATGGCATAGTGAGCACTTTTTGAAGTTGTCTCATTTGAATAATAGTCTATAGATATATTTTATTGTAGCCTTTGATGTTAACTTTCAAGTCCAGTGAAATATATACGCTGTGATTATTACTTAAATGGCAATATTTATTTTAAAAAGATGTGGAAGGAAAAAAATGGCTGATAGGAAAAAAGTAACCAGGGCTTGGAAAGTGCTTACTTGACCTTGAACAGCCTATAAGCGGCAACAGTGTGGAGCTGTTTGGAGCGGGTGTAGCGCGAACCCACGTGTGAGGGGGAAGAAAGTCTTTGTGGCGCCGGTCTAGCACACTTGTGCCCTTGTCGCCCCCAGGGTTAGGCGCGCAATGCCACCAGGCGGTTTTACGACTTTGCGGTGGAATGCCGGCGAGAGGTCCTAGCCCCAAACTTTTAAGCCGAGGCCTCAAACATATTGGGCCCACGGGGAGTACAAGGGANCGGGAGGGGGGGGGGGAAGTACTGGCGCGACCAAGAAATCTGCAAGCGAGGCAATCGAAACAAGACAAAGGACTCGGCCGACAACCTAGGCCACCGCACCACAAGGTCTTTCTCTCACTCTCTCTCCGCGACGACAACGCGACACGGCTACATGCAAAATCCGTAAGTTAGATGAGGTTTTCGTCAAGATAGAGGTAACACAACATGACGATCGGTAGTAGCAATAATTTTGCACATACAGATATCATTACAAACTATTGCCATTTAATTTGGAAAAACAATGTTATATAATATAATCTTCGACAATTAGTGGCAAGGTTTATAAGTGCTGTTAAAAAAATTATTGCGAAGTTGACGATACAGTGACGCTTAGAGGAATTACGGACAAGTTTACAAGAATATGGAATGAACTGTGTAAAGATTTTTCATCTCAAACTACACAGATATTCAGATGGAAAATGGAAAATAGCACGAAGAATAAAACGTGTGCCAACTCCCTCAGTGAACACAAACATTTCCTTGGTAGACTGTAAAAAAATGTAGGTGGGGGGGGGGATCACTTTGAATTCTGTAGTCTGTACACTTTTGTTAAAATTCGAGTCAAGTTGGAAGTGATTTGCGTTTATCCAGCACCACAGAAACATCAATTCTACTGACCCCACTCACCTCCTTTCACTGATCCACACTACGCTGGAAACGCACAATAAAATGTGTAACGTTCGTTAGTGGTCGACTGTCAGCCAATGGATTACTGAGTTCGCTGTAGTCGAATTATTTAGTTTCTTTTCATACATAACCGGTTTTACACGAGGTTTGTAATTTTGAGTGGTTTAATCAAAAAAGTTTTTTCATTCTGGTATTTGTTTCTTGTTGTGGTGTTTTGTTCTTGGGAAAGCCCGTTAACAATTATCGAACCATTAACACTTTATACGTGTGAATAATCTCTTCAAGTGCAGAGTATTGTTAATTATAGCTTTACTCCAGTCACACTCGAGCAAAGTCGTCTTCTTAAAGTGTTAATTTTATAACTTTGCACCTCATTGTCCCACAGAGAAAGATAAAATACATTATATTTTCACGTGTGTGTATGCACCCTTTTTTGGCCGTTACTTTCGAAACACTGAGATCTAATGAACGTTAACGTACGGTATGTTAATGAATATGTGAAAATCAACCAAAAGGGTCGTCTTATTGGCACTCGCTAAGGCTAACCGTTTTTGTGTTATCAGCATTAGTATGTTTAAAGGTGTTCATACGAATGCCTGAGAAGTATGTAAAATGAAATGTAAACTGACCTATAAAATACCATAACTCACCCACAAGCTCTAGACAGCTGATTACAGGTAAATGTGTCCAAATGTGCTTTGTGAGTGATAATAATATAAACAGAATCAGCAAATTCGATAGTCCAAAAATGACGCGTTAGGAACTTTTTTAAGATTTTGGAAAAGTTGCTAAAGAAAAGAATTACCGAATGCATGACATAACTTATATTAATCAGTATTGATACGAATGTTAGTACTGACATATAAATTTACGTAAAATGAGAACAGCTTGGTTAATCACCCCCCTTTTTTTTACTTAAATTCAGTACTAAAATAACACATTTCCCAATAAGACTGATTACGGTAATGTGAGTACTTTTGAGACCCTAGTTACTTTTTTATTTAAGCCTTTTTTAGTCTTTAATACTTTTTAAAATAAATATTGCCATGTAAGTAATAAACACACTGTGTAGATTTCACCGCACTCGGAAGTTAACGTCTTAATGCTAAAATAAAATATATTTAATGAATTTAATAATTCAAAATGAGAGGGCTTTCAAAAATGCTCACTTTATCGTGAATAGACTATAATGGTAGACCTGTGAGTTCAAAATGTGCAAGTACACATAATGAAAAACTTTTTAATAACTAAATTCACTTGGTAAAAAATAAGTGTTTGGGGTTTTTAATAAACACTGTCAAATATTACTAGTCATTGGGATAAAATCACATTACAAAATATGTCGCTGACATACAAGCGAGATAACACTGCAGCATGAATTCGCTATCATTTAGATAAAGAATTTATTACTTACATAATTTGTATTGACATAAACATTGAAACAAGTGCGATACGTTATGGNATAATGAAAAACTTTTTAATAACTAAATTCACTTGGTAAAAAATAAGTGTTTGGGGTTTTTAATAAACACTGTCAAATATTACTAGTCATTGGGATAAAATCACATTACAAAATATGTCGCTGACATACAAGCAAGATAACACTGCAGCATGAATTCACTTCGAGCATCATTTAGATAAAGAATTTATTACTTACATAATTTGTATTGACATAAACATTGAAACAAGTGCGATACGTTATGGTAAGCAGCACTAACCTGTTATTCAATACGAATTGCTTCATACGTAGTCGCAAATGTTTTAACGAGTTAGTAAATAAACTCTTATAACGTATGTTTCACATAAAAATCATAACAGTCTAGCTAGCGATTTTGCTAATAACAAGAGACATTTATAATTTGTTACCCAAAGTAAACAGTAATGAACAATAAATTCACGACGTTCTAAACAAATCCTCTTTTGTATTTACACTACACCCGATGGCTGAACTCCACCGACTCACCCCACAACAGTTAATTTAAGATCCAGGTTTCAAAACATCACACCAAAACTGTAGCCAATGAGCTGTATAATTGTTAGCATTGATATCGTAACCGTTATTTGTTATTCGTTTAAGATGGTAAATCAATACAAATTAATGAAAGTAAAATTAGAACAAATTCCATAGATGAAGGTAAAAAAAAGGTTTCTAATAAATAACGATGACATATTTTTCGCCATAGGTAAATTAAAAGTAAAAATTTATTTTTCATACATGTAACTATTTTCAAGTAAAAATTACTCAAAATGTCATCGTTACCTGTAACGCGATTACTTGTAATTCGTTATACGCCATTACTGTGTTTTTATATAATACTTGTAGGATGTTTTGTGTTCCTAATTTTTGTTGTAGCTGTGTTATTCACGTTTTGCATTATTTACCGAGCTTACTTTTCAATCAAGGTTTATGGTTGTTGGTAGCCACGCAAAGCGTTATAAATAAAATCAATTAATCAAATTATATATATGATTTTAATGCGCAATATAGGATTGAAGCACAGTCATTTTTTCTTCTAGTTGAAAATATCAAAGTCACATTAGAGCAGACTTTACTCATACAATCGGCTACGAGCAGAAATTCATTGACAATGAAGCAGAGACAAACAATATTTGAAAAAAGAGGGGGAGGGAGAGAGGAAAGCGGCGTACACCTCGGTGCGTGCACACTCACTCGCGTACAAACGCACACTCATACCCTCGATGCCACTGGGCTCTATCCAAAATGGCGTTTTCTTTGCTGTAGTGAGCATTGAAAATCGTAAAAGAAACGGCTCAGTGTAACGGAAATACGCCTTAACTGTGCAAATAAAGACGATTTGCTATTACTAAAATTATACTTTACTATTTTAATAACAGCAGATAAATGTAATTGAAAGGTATTAAACTAAAGGGTAAAGAACAAAATAATTAACAGAACAGCTATTCATCGAATGAAAAATATTACATTATTTTAGGCGTGTATTTTTTAATCGTGGGCGATGATAACCCTTGCTCGAACTCTGAGTATATTATCAAGCCTCTTAACTGAAACTATAGGCTTGCGGACATGATTGGTCGAGCCTTATCCCATCTTGTTACCGCAGGATCGAGTGACTGTAAATATCGATCAAGCATGGCCAGCGTTTCCACTGCAGTCGAATTACGTGGTCAGTTTCAGTGACGACAGTTCGCGAAGAAGAAGGGAGTGTCATCTCCCCAGTCTTGTTATCATTTAACTCGTTTACCTGGTGACACCCATGAGAGCATCACCAAACTTCACAGTCGAAAAACCCCACCAAAAGGAGTGAAAAATACGTGTTAAATGAATTTCGCATTAATAACAAGCATGCGTACTGAAAATTAACAATCCAAAATAATCTAAATGTCATTTACATTTACATGCACTCAGAATCCGAAATACTGATTGAGTCAAAGACTTTAGTTATTGGCGAATACTGAATTTCATCAGCAAAGTCTGAGATCCCTATGATTTCACTTACCAGGCTATGTACTTGAAATTTTTTTCAGTCTCTTTGACTTGCGTGACTGGAAAATGTTAGTCTGGCAAACCTCCAAGGACCAAGAGTCAATGGTAAACCTTTAACGATATGTGGTCGAGTTCTGTGAGGTCTTGTCAGAGAAAGAGGGACGCCTGATTTTCACGGAAACACTCACGCGCCGGCTAAGAGTTCAATATTCTACTTGCGTGTCTTTCTGGGAAGAAATTTTCTTTCTTGAGTGGGACAGACAGAATCAGGTTATTACACCAATAACGAACTTGTGGGTAGATACTGAAGATGGGCGAAAATTAAATTCAACAAACTATGACGGTGGATTTGAATGAGCTTAAGGGTTTTGAAATACAACTAGTCATGGAAGAATTTCGAGAAAATTAGGCAGGCATTCCTTACAGAAGTGGTAACCTAAGAAAATAAAAGACAAGCTCTCGAGTAGACTGTGAAGTCTAGCCTACCTGTAGAAGGAAAATGGGGTAGAGTGAGCGCCCAAGTTGCGCAGTAATCTCTCAGTATTCCAACATTGGATGCTTTTCTGTCAATACGACTATCATAAACGACGTGGGTAGGAATTGAGGTTAGAACACTCTTTATGTAAATAAGTGCTTTGAGATGTTTGTATAATTCATTCATCTGACCAATTTTTTATGCAATTAGATTACATTCAAATTGGTAAACTGATTCCATTCATATAAAATACTTGCATATTGAAAAATAAGATATAAACAAACGCGTTCATCACTATAGACCATGTGGCTTTGACAGTTTTATTGGTGTGGGGTAGGTCAGTGTTGGGTATATGCGCAAACGAAAATCGGTTTACCTCATTTTAATTCTATCAGCCTGCTGGTCAAATGTAGGCCTAACACGAAATGCCAAATATATCTAACAAGCAGTGACTTCAAGCAGTGAATCAGTATAAAACACTGTTATGCTTGTAGTAGAAACCATGGAATGAAGCTGAGGTAGACTGATTTTCGTCTTGTGAGCATGTCCCAAAGGCTGATTCGCCAGTTGCCATCAGAATAATCGAAGTCACATGGTCAAACAGTAGCTTTTACCTTTGTTTATTTTATTTTTCAATCAGTTCTACGCTTCGATACATTGGCGCCACTAGTGTAGGCAGCCACGCACTAAGGCGTCGGTCAATACGTTCGTGGACTGGCCGCATAGTGTCGCTGTGGAGCACTACAGCAGATAGGTTGTAACACGGGCAGTTGCGTGCATACGATAGCTACAATGTAAGCGGAACGACTGCCACAGTTGTGAAGGCTAGTTGAATGCGAGCTGCGGAAGACGAGAACGTCACAGTTTGAGCAACGGGAAAACGTCAAATCGTTCCAAAAGTTTGGAAAATCCTAGCGAAACGTTTCAGATTATGAAACACGTGTACGGCGACGCCACCATGGGCCGCATTAGGTGTCGGGGGCCACGGTGGCTGAGCGGTTAGATTTCTCGCCTCCCACCAAGGTGAACCGAGCTCAATCCCCAGCCGCGTCACCGGATTTTTGCAAGTGGGAATCGTGCCGGACGATGCCGTTGGTCGGTGGGTTTTCTCGGGGATCTGCCGTTTCCCCCCGGTATTTCATTCCGGCGTCACTCCATACTCACCTCAATCACCCTCATCGGCTCTCAAGACCTCGCCACCCAACTCTCTTCACTCACTCATTCCTATATGTCATATAGATCTCATTGTAAGCACTTGTGTCTATTCTTATTTTTAAATAATTGTTGGAATAAAAGTTTCCAATTCATAACTTTGGTTATTTAAACAATGTAGTTATGGAAAAGAGTCAAATTAAGCAAAAATCGCTGTAAGCAGCCCTCTGTTTACGATAGTTATTCTTATGTAATTTTTTTTTTTTTTTTTTAACTATAGCGACAACGCTGTATCTTTTCTGAATAGATTTCTGTGTTGAAACTCTATAGTCACCGCTTAAAATTCTGAGGAAATATAACAAACGCAAAGCTTGTTTATGCTATTTTCCATCGTTGTAGCAAGCAATGCTTCCTTACGGTCATACGTGACGAACGAGCCGATATCGCAGCTGCAACGTTGATGCGTGTCAACCGCACTCAGACCGTAGACAATCTCGCTGCAGCAGCAGCTGCTGTAGCAAGGATTGGCCATGGAACGTGCCACAAAATTCTGTCGGATGACCTCAACACGTCACTTGTTACACAGGAAGATTTGCCACGCATCCTGACACAAGACCAAAGTGACGATCGCACAACTACTTGCGGTGACCTGATCAGTAGTACTGACGACGATGGGGCGTTTCTCGACAGTATCATAAAAGAGGAAGATACATGATGTTTTCTGTACGCTCCGGAACTGAAGCTATAGTCGGCCACTTGGAAATCGCCATCATCGCCACGACGGAAAAAAAAACCCCATAAGATAGGTTAAAAGACGAGGTGATGCTTGAACTGTTCTTTGAATCATTGGCATCGTTCACATTAAATTCATTCCACAGAGGACAACTGTAAACACGACCCGCTACCTGGAGGTCCTTCGCCGTCTACGCAATTCTATTTGTCGCGAGTGTCCTGTGCTTTGGCGTAGGAAGAACTGGCTATTGCTACACGACGACGCCCCTGCACATCACCCTGTGTTTGTCCAAGAGGAACTGGTCAACGTGTTGTCACACTCTCCGGACTCCCCTGGTATAGCACCTTTCGATTTATTTCGGAGAAGATGCACTGGGTCTTCCTGCCAAAATCGTTCGGCTGTGTTTTTAAAAGTTACACGAACATTGGCAGATCTGCAAAGTGGCCAACGATGACTATTTTGAAAGACAATGTGCATCTGCGCAAGTGGACGCCGTAGTGCGTTGCTGCCTACATTTGGGGAGCCAGTCCACGAACTTCCTGACTGGACTGCGTATAAATGATGTATTGCTTAACTTTAACATATTCTTGTTGTATTAAAACACAGAGGATGTGTACCAACATTTCAAAAATGTATTTACATTGTTTAAACCTCGATTTAAAACCACGTTTGTTTTGATAGTGTTATTAAAGCAGAAAAAGCTGTCCAATGCTGGAACACGGGCATTGGTTACTGCGCAGTTGGCATGCACACGTTGCCCATGTTTTTTCTACGATAACAAACAGCAGGATGTCACTATCCCCGTATATAAAAGCTGAGGTTTCACCGAATGGATTTAATTTTCAGTGATGATTCATTTGTTGTACATAACATTATTGTTAATTTTATTATTTCATGTCCCTCCTCTAACTATTGTGAATTTTCCCCTATCTCATTCAATAATGCGAAATTTATAACTATAGTTTAAAGTACGTAATTTAAGTACGTTAACAAAACAAGAGTTTCAGCTGTTAGCGTTAAGTGTAAAAAAATATACTTGGCTAAACGTTTCCATATAAAATATGTCAACAAATAAGTATTGCAGTCATCACACCAGCACCCTCTACCATGGTGAGCACGTTTCGATATTCGGTAGGTTCTTGTTGGAAACGTGGCAGATGTTCTCTATGGCTCTAGGTGTATTTACGTTACCCCCTCTACCCACTTTCCACTAGGTTCCGTCACTGATCCACCCTAAGGCATCGTTTTATGTCACTCTTCATATATAACAGTAAGCTTTGAGTCCTATACTAGGCTGTATTCCTCACACAAATGCACGTAAGCTCGTAGTGCGTTGAAGAACGCGTTTTAACTGTACCAGATATGAAGAAGTAAGTTAGCATCAATGTCTTGAATCAGGGGCGTCGGGCATGTAGGCATTTGAGCATATGCATCTGAAAAATTAAGAACTGTAGTGGGTTCTAAAATAACATCAAAAAGACTGGTGGTAATAGTGACTTCCATATTTATAAAGGTAGTGTATACATACTTTCACGTGTAGTTTTAAAATTTCAAGGGCAAGCAACATATGGTAGAGACTGAAACAAACTTAACCCAAACTGCAATAGTTATGTTTCTTTTAGCATCTCATTGCATTGCATCTTATGCAATGTTTTAAAGCATTGAGAATGTTGCTTGACAAAATTTCACCTACTATGTGAGCTGTTTACTCCTGAAAATATTCTGACACTTCCAATTCCTTTTCAGTGTGTAAAAAAAAAATTAAACTTCATCATTGTGTTTGGTAACACATGTTTTATCTGTTATAACTTCAGACACATCACATTCTTATTTCATTGGTTATTTGTCGTAAGGTACAATGGGTCATAATTTAGAGTATTTAATTTTTTACCATGGATGAGCTAAAATACTTCTTGAGCTGAAGAAATTCCTTTGTTTAGTTCAGGAAAATCATCTTTCTTTGGTGTATTTTTCCACCTTTTTTTGTAGTGCCCACACAGAAGCATTCCTTGTCAGACCAGAAAACAAAACGATGAAAATGGTTTCCAAGGCTTTCCTGCCAAGAATTTTCTGTCTTTTGTATACTGATGCGTAGAGAAGTTTTCTTTTATTTAATTCCCTTTACTGATTCGCTTTCAATATTATCGAAATTTTTCCTCAATAGACCTTACTGTGTGACTTTGCAACAACTGTACCACAAAAAACATCGCATTGAAAGGTCACTAAAATAGATTTAAAGACATTCTTTGTAAAATTTTACCTGGAAAAAATGCGCGGTGAGTGTATATTAGTGATGTTACTTTGTTGGGTTGGTGTGGTTTATCTAGAAGTTGATTTTTTTATACTCATACTAGCGGAACTATCACATTATTTGTAATTTTATTCGAGTATACACTGTTAATGATCACTGTAACAGGTTGATGTTATTTTTATTTCGTAACACCAAAAAAATTAATTTATCGTACATAAGAATTAGCAATGACAGCAAAAATACAAAAGTAGCTCTATCTTAAAGTTAAAACCAAGGACAGTTATTTTAAGTTCTTAAGCTTCGTCGCCTACACGTCATCAATGGAACTGTTGGTGTTTCAAATACTGGTTTAGGAATTGAATTTTTTTCCGTGGGATCCATTCATTTGCATGTGGAGTTGTCTGCCATTAAAAAAAATTATATCGAAATCAATGGGTAAAATTTTAGTGGGAAAAATTATCAAACGCCTATTGTCTTAAGAATTAAGAACTAGGTAATTACAAAAGTACAAAAACATTTCGATTATGTCTTTAAAATTGTCTTTTTTTTGTATGACAAGCATTACTTTGAAGCACGAGGAACATAAAAAATGATAAACATAAATATGTTGAAGTTGCTAGTAAAACGTGTCCATTTTTCATGAATTAAAAAAAAATTCCATGGCTTCCTGAACATTAACTGATATACAAGCACCTCTCTTCTTATAAATAAAAGCTGCCTTACTTTCATTTTTTTTCTCATTTCTTGTTTTCCTTATTACACAGCCCAATGCATTTGTAACTGTTATTTCTGAATAAACGTTGATAGAATTTTACAGGTTGGTTATTTATTTTATACACTTGAGCGTGTTACTTTTTTTACTTGTGCCATTTTTGCATTAAAATCAATATTTCATACCTGCAAGTATTCAACGTACTGGCTATTTTTTAAATATGTTTATAATTTGAATTACATATTTAACATATTTATACCACTTAAAATTTCGAACAATTTCACTGTACATAAGGAAGGATATTTTCAGTTTATTAATCCATTGTGCATCGACCAGACTTGCGAGTAAGGATAAAATCTACCAGGATATATTTTGTTGCATTAATTTTATTATAATAGTAGTAATAATACATCATCTTTATTTTGCGCAGTTAAGGCATATCTGCCTTCTCTTACACTGAACCATTTTCATAATTTACACTTGCTTATTACGGTTTAGAATAAGAAAAAATAATAGTGCTTACAAATTAGCAAACACTGCAGAAAATTAATAGTCCTTCCTAGACATTATTGGAACAGATAATTAATTCTAAATATTGACATGCATATTTAAGTACTGAAAAAAATTATTAAATTTAAACAAGTCCATAAAACACTAATGAACTTGCAGATGCAAGAATATAGTACATTTGCACAAACGCATAAATGAACAACACGGCTACTTACATACATACGGAACGGTCCCTGTAAATCAAATGATAAAACAGAAGACTAGTTAGTTACAAAAACAAAATTGCAAGTACCTAAGTNCGGAACGGTCCCTGTAAATCAAATGATAAAACAGAAGACTAGTTAGTTACAAAAACAAAATTGCAAGTACCTAAGTCCTTATAATTCAAATGCCTATGACAAACTCTGACAATTATAATAATCAGTACACAGACACTTTAAGCAGGAAAAGCGTATAGACTTCTACATACATAAGAGTAGTAAACAAAATGAATGATAAAAAAATGAAAGTTATGAGTTAAAACTAAAACCAGTCACACAACCATTTATTCAACCATACATTCAAAATGCTCCACCTAGCGGGTCACGGTGGCGTGACAGCAAGCACAACACCAACTTCTTTTTGAACAGACAGTAAGAACCCTCATCGCGTTTGTTGTGTCCCAGACCATTCCCAATTCCAAGCTGCTGAAGCACTAAAAGAATTTGAAATATTTTTGCTCGAACGAAACATATTTCTTGATTGCAGTATTGAATTAGTTTTTACATTTTAACACTTTCAACACGATGCCAGTATAACACACGGGCGAAGATTTATTAGTCACCTCAGTTTTAACATACCATACGCATATCTACATAATTTTATTATTTAGTTTGGAGAGTGTGAAATTAAGTATTCATCTTTCAGAAGATATCGTTCGGCTGACTGAAACCTCTCATCTACAAAATACGCCAATGAGCGTGATGAACTTATATACACTAGCCATATCTAAGCCATCTGCGCACTAGTCACAATTACGACTAGTGTTATAAATGCACGTGAAGTTGGCCACACCCTCCAACACAGTGGGCTAGTAACAGACGTCCGTGGCTTCTGAGTGGGCAAGAAAAAATAAGACGTGACGTAAGAAAAGTGCAACAGCCAATGAAATTGCCACCTCTTCAGCGGCACTTACAGACGTTTCGCATTTAGCCTGTTGCCGGCGAGAGAAAGGATTTTTTTTGAGCCAACAAAATATTTATTTGTACATGGCCAAACAAATAAATAGTTCATCTAACAAAATATTTCCTTGACTAAACTATATCTGAAATGCAACAAAACAAATTTTGATTACCTAACAAAATATACACTTGAACTGATCAAACCGTTTAGTTGGACAAACAAACTGCATGACAAACAAATATTTGTTTGAATCAACTGTATACGTTTGTTTGGCCATATACAAACAAATGAAACAAATATACTGTTAGCACAAACAAACTTTTCTCTCGGCGTAGAAGTGATATTCCAGTATATTATTTTTCTTAGTGTCGAAAGTGCTAATATAAGAACAGTTTTCATGTTACGCGTTTGAGAGGTATGAATGATATACTGTAACCCATTTTTTGGGGGTGATTGAGGAGAAAGAGGTCGAAACTAATTGCATTATTGCTTCTGAAGGGGAGGGGGTGAGATTCTACCCATGTATACCCGCCCTACTAGGTTCTAATTCCACTGCCTTGAATCGTGGCAGTAGTATGTCGAGAATGACGAATTTTTGCCACATGTTCATTGAAACAATCGCGTCTACGCTAGAAGTAGTAGTGAGTAAGTGAGGGAAGAGATTTAGGCGGCTCTTAACATTGATGTCTTGAGAGCCGATGAGGCTGAAACGAGGATGGAGCAGCGGCAGAACGCAAGGGCGGAGGAAACGGGAATCCCGAGAAAACCCGCTGACCAGCGGCATTGTCGGGCATGATTCCCACATGCGAAAATCCAGGAGCGACTCCGCTGGGAACCGAACTCGGTTCGCCTAGGTGGGAGGCGAGCAGTCTGACCACTACATCACCGCGGCTCCTAGTAGGCCTGGTAGTAGTAGAAGCAATATTAACATTGTTAGGTCTATTATTAATAGTCNTACATCACCGCGGCTCCTAGTAGGCCTGGTAGTAGTAGAAGCAATATTAACATTGTTAGGTCTATTATTAATAGTCAATTTGTTCCTTGCACAATAAATATAATTGGTTCATAAATACCGCATATGATTAAAAAAAACACATTACTAATAACATTTCACGCCCGCATTTGAAACTATGATATTTCACATATCTTAACCTATTTTACAGTTCTTCGCAAGTTCTTCATTTGTACATTGTTGATGCCATATTTATTTATTCAATTACTTTATTTGGTGAAGTTTAGACGTGCNCCAAGTTCTTCATTTGTACATTGTTGATGCCATATTTATTTATTCAATTACTTTATTTGGTGAAGTTTAGACGTGCACGCTTTTATTACACTTACCCTAAAATTCAATAATAATACATATAACTAATATAAAATGCTTAAATACATAGACATGTACACTTATTTTTAATCAATGCTGTCATATAAGAGAATACAACAAATAATGGAACGGCTATTTCTTCTTTGTTGTTTTGGCTTAATTCTGTATTCTTTTGTGAACCGTGTGTTGAGTTACGTGTGCTCACTTGGGGTAAAGTAAATAGTTTAAATTCATTGACCTACTAATGTTTATGGTTTTATAAGGTTATTACTGTAAGGTTAAGTGTGAGGAAGGGACATACACATTAACTGATAACGCAATGAAAACTGAATTAATTAATTAAATTAATTCTAACACTCGCGAAAGTATCGATACTGAAAACCAATTATTTAGAAAATAGGTATCTGCTCTTGAAGCATATGGAGCTGTTAAGCGTATAAAATCCAGAGCTAAGGTTAACGATGAATTAAGTATTTAACTTGTTTGTTTGATCTTACCAGTTATTTATCCTACACTCACTGACATATTTAACGCCTCGATAACTTCGTGTATCTTCACTTCCTCCTGGAAAAATGCTGTTGTGCGCCCTTTTTCCTAAAATGTCGAGTCAAAATGGTTTATGCGGTTTTAGACTCATACTGTTTGTTGAAGGCACTTGTATACATTATTCATGGGCAAATTTTCTCTCACATAAGCAAATACAATTTACTTGTTCACTTTCATTTTGGTTTCCGGAGACAGGGCAGTACTTGTTTGTACTGCACATATAAACGTTACTGATGTAAGACGTGCAATGGGCTCTAGGCAGCTTACCCTCCTGACGTTAATTTATTTCAGCACAGCCTTTGACTCTGTCGACCGTGATATACTCTTAGCTAAACTAAGAAGCTACTTAAATTTTTCTCTGAGCGCATGCAAATAGATTAAGTCATATTTATGTGACAGATATCAGTGTGTAATAATGAACAACGTAAAATCTCAATGGCATGATGTTTTTAAAGGAGTGCCTCAAGGATCTGTAGTGGGTCCTTTGTTATTTTCGCTATTTATAAATGATCTTCCAAAATTCTTTTCACATGTGAACTATGAAATTTATGCCGATGATCTCCAGCTACTTTTAACAAGATGAATTCGGATCTGGATGCGGCTAGGAGCTAGGGAATGGTCTGAATCTAATGGTATAAAAATCAAACCTGCAAAAACCCAGTGTTTAATAATCAGCACTCCATTTCTCGTTACTCCTGCTTTGAAACTTATTTTGCCTAATATCTTAATTAATGGGACGGTTAATAATTTATTTTGCAATGTAAAAAATTTGGGTATCTTAATGGACGAAACACTGTCTTGGGCTGCTCACTCAAAATATATTTGTAAAAAGGTCTATAAAACACTGCATTCCATAAACCGCTTTAAAAATCTTCTACTGTATCGAAGTAAAATACTGCTTGTACATGCACTTGTACTTCCCATAATTGAGTATTGTGATGCAGTGTACAATTACCTTGCAGATTACATTAACAAGCGGTTGCAGAGGTTACAGAACACATGTGCCCGTTTTGTATTTAACCTCAAATCCAAGAGACCATCTCAGTGTGTGGTATGACAAACTGCACTAGATAAAATTGCATAACAGAAGGAAACATCACTCTTTATTGCTCCTAAATAAAATCNGTGGTATGACAAACTGCACTAGATAAAATTGCATAACAGAAGGAAACATCACTCTTTATTGCTCCTAAATAAAATCATGCGTGCTGATCTTCTGTATACTTACGAAATCGTTTTAGCTACCTCTTCTGTGCTCCTGATTTTTCAACTCGCTCGAAATCCGACAGTAAACTTTCAATCCCGCTTCACTGAAGAAATTATTTTTCCAACTCTTTTAGCGTTTCAGCAGCTCGGAATTGGAATGGCCTGGGCCAGAACATACGTGATGAGGGTTCTTACTGTCTGTTCAAAAAGAAGTTGGTGTTGTGCTTTCTGTCACGCCCCATGACCCGTAAAGTGGAGCATTTTGAATGTATGGTTGAATAAATGGTTGTGTGACTGGTTTTAGTTTTAACTCATAACTTTCATTTTTTTATCATTCATTTTGTTTACTACTCTTATGTATGTAGAAGTCTAAACGCTTTTCAAGCAAAAAGTGTGTACTGATTATTAAAACTGCCAAGGTTTGTCATAGGCATTTTAATTATAAGTACCTAAGTACTTGCAACTTTTTTGTTGTAACTGACTAGTGTTATATTTTATCATTTAATTTACATGGACTTGTTTAAACTTAATAATCATCATTTAAATAATAAATATTTTCCATTACTTAAATATGCATGTCACTATNGTGGTATGACAAACTGCACTAGATAAAATTGCATAACAGAAGGAAACATCACTCTTTATTGCTCCTAAATAAAATCCTGCGTGCTGATCTCCTGTATACTTACGAAATCGTTTTACCTACCTCTTCTGTGCTCCTGATTTTTCAACTCGCTCGAAATCCGACAGTAAACTTTCAATCCCGCTTCACTGAAGAAATTATTTTTCCAACTCTTTTAGCGTTTCAGCAGCTCGGAATTGGAATGGCCTGGGCCAGAACATACGTGATGAGGGTTCTTACTGTCTGTTCAAAAAGAAGTTGGTGTTGTGCTTTCTGTCACGCCCCATGACCCGTAAAGTGGAGCATTTTGAATGTATGGTTGAATAAATGGTTGTGTGACTGGTTTTAGTTNTGTATGGTTGAATGAATGGTTGTGTGACTGGTTTTAGTTCTAACTCATAACTGTTTCATTTTTATTCTTATTAATTGTTTGAAACTCTTTTGTATTTAGAAGTCTAAACGCTTTTCAAGCAAAAAGTGTGTACTGATTATTAAAAATGCCAAGGTTTGTCATAGGCATTTTAATTATAAGTACCTAAGTACTTGCAACTTTTTTGTTGTAACTGACTAGTGTTATATTTTATCATTTAATTTACATGGACCTATTTGTTACGTGTGTATGTATGTGGGCATGTTGTGCTTTTATGCGCTTGTGCAAATATGCTATATTCTTGCATGTATATGGTGCATATTTTGGCTTGATGCCCACCAGTTTATCATTGTTTGATGGACTTGTTTAAACTTAATAATCATCATTTAAATAATAAATATTTTCCATTACTTAAATATGCATGTCACTATTNATGGACTTGTTTAAACTTAATAATCATCATTTAAATAATAAATATTTTCCATTACTTAAATATGCATGTCACTATTTTGTATTACTCACCTGTTCCATAAATGTCTAGTGAGGACTATAAATTTTCTCTAGTGTTTGTTAAATGGTAAGCAATATTATTATTTTTCTTCTAAACTGTAATGTGCAAGTGTAAATTATAAAAGTGGTTCAGTGTTAAAGAATGCAAATATGCCTTAACTGCGCCAAATAAAGACGATTTATTATTATTATAACTTTGCCAAAGAAAAGACGTGAGTAGAATACAGCATTAAATTTAATTGATTTGATTTTATAATGTATTTATTTACACGATATTGTACACTGTACAGCAAGAACAAAGCAATGAAAGTTAAAGATTAGCATGCATGCCAGCGCAAATACAGCATTCGACTGTCCAAGGGTATTCGTGTGTTTCGCTGGCAGCCAGCCACTAAGGAGTACGGAAGGAAGACGAGAAGAGTTCTTATTTTTCCTTTTCTGCCTTCGTGACTTCGCGAGAAGCTGAGAGTACTTGGCCTGCAACATCTGCTCTCTGTGAGGATGTGGGCAAAAACTCTTCCCCGCAGACCTATTGCCAGGGGGAACCAAGTCCCCCTCCCACCAAACCAGGGTTCCCTCGAGAAACCAGATGACGCCAAGAAGCCTGTACTTCCTCTACCCTCCCCGACAACCTGGGGGGGAGGGGGCTCTTTTTCCAGGTCAGAGCACTCCTTGCGTGCCGGCTGGCGCTGACCCGAAGATTCGGCGCCGACTGGGATAAAAGTTTACGCCCTCCCACGCTGACTTTTCAATTACCGGCAACATGAGCTGTGAGCTCCTCCCATCGCAAGCCCTGTGACGCCTGTGCAACCCCCCTCCCTTTCAAACATCCACCCCATCGCCGACCCCCTTGTCAATCCTGGTGCACATGTGCGCCCGATTAGCACCCGGGTAGCCCTCCAAGACGCGGTCGCAAGAATTCCTCCTGCACTTCACGAGAAGACCGCACACATCCTTGCAGTGGCGTAGCAAGAAATGTCTCGAGGTTGCAGGAAAAAGAAAGCGGTTACACATTTGTTTGTTAGAACACAATACTAAGAGAAAAATTCCTTAGCAATATAATAAAACGCGCCATAGTTTACAGCAATTATGTTTTTTTTTATCGCAACTACAGGCGCTTCATTCCAAGCCTGCAGCCACAGAGATTACAGTAAGTGGGGAATCAACGTTAAAGAAATTGCTTTTCAATGCAGCGATTGAAGATAACCGTTTCAAACGAAAAGTATTCTACGTGACATTTCTTAAGGAAATACTGACACCACAGCTGACCATACCAAAGGGTCATACTGACTTACTGACATACTGACTTACCAAGTCAACTGACCAGGATAACCAACTACTTGCGAAACATTCCTCAAAAATATTCCCCTAATCTCATTCGTTAGCCATATAGAACTCATCCATTTTAAACGACCCAAGTAAGACGTAATACTTCATATCAAACCATAGCCCTCCTCCTGCACACGCTCACATAAATGTTATCTAAAACAGACTCTCGCAATAGATTGTTTACATCACTGATTTAATAAGTCTTTCAGAGAAACAGAAGGGACTACATAAGAAACTAAACGCACATTACTACGTGCATATATAATTTATTTATTTACTTATTATATACATTCTATCTTTCTAATAATTTTGTACCTTCGATCTTTACATTTATCAGATGTTGGCAGATCATGGATAGTAGCCAACAGTATCATCTGATATAACCCCAATTCTTCAGTTCATCGATGATTGAAGATATCTCAGCAATTCGTGAGCGATCCCCGCGTTTTTACACATCAAAAATATCTGAGTCTACCAACAAGTTCATTCGGGTATTCGGGAAATATGTAACGAGCGTTCTTGACGACTTCTGCCTTATTCACACCACTTGTCGAAGGAAACTCGTTGGTGAAATGTGTGGGAACGCCGAGCGAATCATCATCCTTCACATCAGATACTTCGTCAACACTATTGCCATAGTCATTATCATTAATGCTGTCTTCATGATGGTCTTCATCCTCAATATCAAGTTTACTTTTCTTCGTAGGAGTCATATGGTCATCACTACATTATGCCTGACTCGGCCAAACCCATCTACTATTATCAATTAAATGTTTATGAACGTTTCTTAACGTGGCAACATTCTCTGTGAAAGTGCCATCGATTTTTTTTGTTTGAAACGGTTATCTATAAAATCGAAGCATCAAGAAGGAATTTCGTTAACATTGATATCCCATTTCAACTCCATGGCTACAGGATTGGTAGGCAGAGCTCTTTTAAGGCTTATTAGTGACGTTAACGTTAGGTCAAAGAGGGAGTGGGAGGGGGCGTTCAACCTCAATATCCCCCATTAATGGCTACTCCCCTGCATCCTTGCCCTTCCAAAATTTCATATACCACAACGACGACTAGGGATGGGGAATTTATCTTATTATTCTGCGGACAAACCACATTTCAATCATACACATAATCACGTTTGAGTTGTTATTGTAACTAGATCACACCACGAAGGTCTCTGAGTCAACTCCATTTCCACTGTGTAACAAGGGCCAAATATGGCGCATTCTTTTCTGTGGTAAAACTGGCTACTCACTGGAGTAGCAGCCAATGGAAAATGCGTACATAAATGTCTGTTGTGTCAGCCTGCCAGATACTGAAACCGCGAATTATTCCTGCCCTTATAAATGGCTGTAAATTCTGGCTTTATAGTCCTTAAAGGCGCTTGCCAACCTACTGATATGTTTCCCTTCTGAGGCGGAACATATAAAAGCCGGTATTTAGTCTTTAGTCACTACTTTGTAATACCGCGTGTAATTTTTTTTTTCTAACCGGTTGCACCCCATTATTTGTTTGACCGTTCGTAGTAAAGTCGGTAATAAATAGACAAGGCAAAAATAGCATGCTCACCAAATGCTTATCGCCTCTTAATTGCTGGGTGGTTATTTAGCGACGAGCATTCTTTTCGCCCTACCGCGTGAACTGTGGGAAACAGTGCTTTCACAAATATGTTTTATTCGCATGGTATATTTTTTTCAGCTATGTTGAACTTCTTCAAAATGATGTTCCCACAGGAATGAAAGTCTATATATTTTTGACAGGTAGGTTGGGTTAATGCATCCTCAACAGTGAGGTCATTAGAGACAGATGTACATATATTTTATTTTGTATTTATCTGAAGCTTAATTTATTTTCGCATGAAAATTTATTGCAAATACTTGCACTAGTTCACGTTAAAAAAGTACTAAAACAATTTTTAAGTGTAGTTCACAGTTCACGCGCTAGGTAGGCAAAGAACACACCAATGAACGCTAATTCTAATTTGTATGGTATTTTTATAATGAACTTCTCCGACCTTAATCAGTAATTATCATTACCCAAGGCATTTATTTAATTTTTCAGCTTGCGGGTGCTCTTGACGAAAACAGACAGCGAAGGTGTTTAAACCCACGCACGTTCAACCTCCTTCTCTGCCAAAAGAAAGTCTGATTGCCATTAACACAACTTATTTTTTACTAAATGAAAAAAANACGTTCAACCTCCTTCTCTGCCAAAAGAAAGTCTGATTGCCATTAACACAACTTATTTTTTACTAAATGAAAAAAATAAGTACTCGTGTTCTTACCACAGCAGTGGGGATGAGTGAAGGAAGGGGTCGTAGCGAAATTTACTGTTACAGCGAAAGTTTCTTTGATTCAGTGGTTTCTTTTTCCCATTTTAGACTTGCAATGTAAGATATGTAAATTCAACCAATAACATGGTGTTTGAATTATGTTTACAAACAATTTTTGATCTCNGACTTGCAATGTAAGATATGTAAATTCAACCAATAACATGGTGTTTGAATTATGTTTACAAACAATTTTTGATCTCAGAATTTACGATGATCTATCGGCTCTGATCAGCGTAAATTAACGTTGCCTTGACGAGAGACGACTGGTTGAACATCTTAGCTATTGTAAGTACATTTTTTTATTAATCTCGCCCAAGTCATTTGGCAACATTAAGAAATAACTATGAATCAGGCACTCTTATAAGATCTGATGGTGAGTAGGCCCTATTCTTTTCCGTGAGACACACATCGACTCAATCACTTTCATTGTATCCGCATTCACAGAGCTTGGAAGCTCGACAACACACTCAACATTTAAGAGAAGTGCAACAAAATACCTTGCCTGCTATGTCACACTCTGTATATAAACTTATCTTAATTGCTTGTTTTATAATTCTCATTCGCGTATTCACAATCCGTTATTAGTTGGTTATGCATATTGTATTGACTAAATACTGCTTTTTTTAGTTCATTCGTGTTGAACGTATGGAATTCTGTTATACCATAAGATTAAGTCAGTAATTAAGTTTTTTAGATTAAGTCGCTGATTAAGTTTATTATATTAAGCATTTATCCGTTTATATAAACTGTTGTTATTGCCTGGAGTTCGCCATATGGAAGGTGTCATAAACAATTAGAAGTTTGAATGATACGCTTGCGGCAGTTGTCGAACTAGAATTCACACTTCCAACAGAAGAACCAAAGAGGAGTTGTTTCAGGAACATCAAACACTTGTGTGATGTCTTGACATGACAACAGAATAAAGCAACAAGTTGTGCCGTATTTCAGTAATAGCACTGCACGCTGGCGCCAAGTGCAGATAGCGACAACAGGTGGAGCTAATTTAGTACTCACTCTTAAGATAGAAGTAGATTGGGTTCCATTGGAACACTACACCTGACTCAGAAGTAGTACACACAGTTCCAGCATTGTTAGAGAGGTATGATTTATGTGGCATATGAAAGAAGAACTAATATATGTTCTATCGCTATAAGTTGTTTTGCTAGAATTTACATATTTAAATGTTAAAAATAAATAGATTTATAAGAGTCTACCATTTATTGAAATTTAAGTGTATTTCCATTCTTATTACTTTAGAAAGAACAATTTGCAAAATAAAATTTCATTAAAAAGACCTTTGCAATTTAACTTTGCTTGTATGAGATAAGAAATTAGAAGTAACGTTTACAAATACCTGCCAGCTCATCAGTGTTTTATGGACTTGTTTAAACTTAATAATAACCTATTAAATTTAATATTTTTCACTGCTTAAATATGCATGTAACTATTTAGTATTAATTACCTGTTCCATCAATGTCTAGTAAGGACTATTGATTTTCTGCAGTGTTTGTTAATTTGTAAGCACTAGTATTTTTTTTTCTAATCTTTAATAAGCAAGTTTAAATTATAAAACTGGTTCAAAGTAAGAGAAGGCAGTAGGCCTTACCTGTGCAAAATAAAGACGATTTATTAAAAATTTTAATAATTGAATTTACGCACATCCATTTCAGTCAATAAACACATATATTTTATAACTAAAATAAATGTAGATAAAGTCAATAATCAAAAGTATTTTAACATAAGTATCAATATTGTCTTATATACACAACCATATTATCTATCATAATTGCTCTACGAGGAAATGTTTCTTGCAAAAAGTGCCCAAAATTAAAATACGGTACGCTTAAATTTTAATTAAAAACATAATTTAAATAATTTATTTTTAAGCATTTAAAATAGCAAAATCAGGAACATAATATTTACAGTTATAAAACATATACATTCTTCTTTCTTACGCAACATAAATCGTACTTTTCTGACAAATGTGATAATGTGTTAGCTCTACTTTTTAGAAAGTTCTACATGTTGCACAACCGGACGCAATGCACAATTGAAAGCCACTTTACTTCTACCTTAATTCCATTTGGTCAGCGTGACCTCTGATATCTTTAATTTTTCTTTCCTTTATTGTGTGAGTAAACTAACGTAGTCCCATATTTAACTAGTTCTGCTATATGTAAACGTAATATAATTGGAACTCTCTCTCTCTTTAACGCTTTTCTGCCATACTGGAAACCAAACGGGGCGAAGAGGGAAGTTGGCTGTCTGCTTACTGATCCAAATAGTGGCCTCTATAGTCATAGATAATAAGGTCGCAAGTTTGTGTTATATACTATATAGGTACAGTGAATATGTTTATAATACAAACTTTGAGGTATTTAGTTTTGCAGACTTAGATTTTGTGTACGAATTCGTTCTGTTCTTTGTACTTTGAAGTTTAATGCATTATTGTCAGTTTTGTTCGCGAATTGTAAACGGACCATAAATATATAAAAAAGGGATTGAGAAGACAATGCCAGAGATTGATCAAGCACAGTCACCGAAAGTCTGAATTTGTGAGCACCAATTTACCAGTCAGTTAGGAATCAACTGCAATCACAATGTATTTTCGTCACAGCAACAATCGCGTATACATCCTTAACTTAACAACATACAGAATTCGTTGACCAGTTGGTTACTCCTCAGCCGCAGCCAAGAAATAAAGGTTAAAAAAGAGAATATCTAATCAATATGCTCTTTTTTTAATTTTTACGGGACAAAAGACTGAAGATTTGTTTCTCAATTATTAACTTGTTTTTCACTGGTCCATTTCTCATTTTGCCATTAGATGTTCATACTTTTATTAGTATTAGTTTATTTTTCAAAGTTGGGTATTCTTTGGTTAAAAATAATATTGGGAAAATATCCTGACAACTGTAAGGTAATATTCGCAAACTTGTTTGGGAAACATTTTTGTTTACGTGTAAGGTAGAATTGCCGAACTCTGAGTAAAATTCTTGTTCATGGCAGAGGAAAATCCCATACATGGATGGGAAAATTACCTGACGTGTGAGGGCGGGAGGATGAAACAAAACGAAGCGGTTTGTTGGCCAGTTTGTAGGACTTCTATTCGTTAGGACAGGCATAATACTAACCAATATAAATAATATTACGGTAGAAAATATGTAAAATACAATTATCAAATAGTAACAAATCAACAATTATAAATAAGGGNTATAAATAATATTACGGTAGAAAATATGTAAAATACAATTATCAAATAGTAACAAATCAACAATTATAAATAAGGGGGGAAAAAAAGTATGAGACTGTGGAAAACGGACAGTTTTTTTTTCCCGTGTTCAAATCTCACTACACACCTTTATCTTCACCCGCGCAATTTTATGTCAAGGGAATTATTAAAAAGCTTGGGAAGGTATTGACTTCAAAGTACTAATAAAGCCACTAAAGAAATTCTACACCGACTTTGCTTTGTACCGCCCAAAAGTAACTGAGCAATATGTTACACAAAATGATTATTATAACCAGTTCCAGGAATAGGTGATCTGCAAAATTGTTCTTAGAGTGGCGGGAATGATCAAGCTAATAATAAAAGGTATTTTAGGAAAAACTTGTATTGTTATTACAATTAAAATTTTTGCAGATAACTGAAATTAATACTTTATTTTTCGTGGTGAATTACTGTAGTACGCTAATAATCACTAACACAGTTATGTTGTCGCTGTGGTGTAATGGATAGCGCACCGACTTACCGAAATTGATATCTGTAGTTCGTGCCAACCACCACAAATTGTAGAGAATTTTAGAATTGTGGTTTCGATTACTATTTTTCTGAGGATAGAGGTCATCAAATACAGTACAAATACTTTTTTTTTTTTAAACCCTTTCAGGTTTACTTTAATTTACGGTTTCAGGTGTTGCAAACCAAAACAGTATGTGCTGCATTAAAGTCAACACACCACTTGTTTCGTTGTCACAGCCAATGAGCTGTAGGCTATAAGTTCGGTTACAGTACTATGAACCAGCTATGGCAGACCACTAAGACGGTTTGCGAATCATTTACCCACAGGTAATATCATATTTCGTTAAGCTTGACAGTGTAGAGTACATACCAAAAATCACCTACACGTGCGTAATGTACACAATTGTGTACACTGGGCCTGAAGGTGTTAAAATACAATTTTTTTAACAATATAGTTAATATTCTCTTACTTGTATGGGATTTTCCCACAATTTTGTCAAGTGCTTTTCCGTACTGTTAGGGAATAATACTTTACTTGTTTTGCACATTTACTCTACATTTAAGAAGTAATTTTTCCTTACATGTAAGTGTAATTTTATTCCTTTACATGTAAGGGAATTTTACCTAAAAAAAATTTTACAGTACACTATGTGATCTTTTAGGACACAGTTAATAAGTAAAGCATTTATTACATATATGTGAACTATTACTTTTGTTAAATGAAGTGGCTCAGCAAGAATCAATACGTGCAGAAAATGTCTACCTGGACTAGAGGTGGGCCACGAAAATCTTAGTTTTTCTCTGTGGATATCTTATGCAAAACACCTGACACAATAACACCTTTGTAATGTTTATGTGAAATGTTCTGTGGTTTACGTAATGTTTCTCCACCCTCCATTTATCTCAAATTAGGTGTGCAGCACCTTGAAATTTTTTTTTAAATTGTTAGCGTGTAATAGTAGTTTAAATAATACGTTAAATAGACAAGGACAATTACAGGGGAGTCAGTGATTTGTAGGCTAGACTCCACAGTGCTTATATATTCTCGGACCTCAGCTGTTCATTCATTGACTGCTTCCGCAGTAAATAAGTAGTTTTACACTTGACCACGTAGGACGGAAATCCTTCTTCGTTTCCTTGCAGGTTTGTTATTTACTCCCACTCCTCCAGGAAGTGTTTAATAATTTGTAAGCAAATAGCTAAAGGACGTGTGTTTTAAGTATGAATAATCCCCAAAACTAATTTTTCCAATTGTTACGGTTAAGGGGGCCACGGTGGTGTAGTGGTTAGACGACTCACTTCCCACCCAAGGCGAACCGGATTCGATTCCCGGCTGGGTCGCTCCAGGATTTCAGTATGTGGGAAACGTGTCGGATGATGCCACTGGTCAGCGGGTTTTCTCGGGGAACTCCCGTTTCCCCCGTCCTTGCATTCCGGTGCTGCTCCATAATCATATCGCTTCATCCTCATCGGTTCTAAAGAAATCGTGGTTAAGAGCCGCCCAAATATCTTCACTCTCTTGTTACAGTTAAGACAAGATTAATTAAAGAACCAAAAACACCGGGAGATAGGAAACCAATAACTTATATAAGAATTGAGAAATAAACATGGAATGGGCAATAATTCAGGGAGGAGGAAATGACTTCCTCAACTTAAACTGTAGTACAACCTTTTGGGAGTAGGCCATCATCCAGTTGTAAAGTGCTGTTTACGGTGAAGTGAGCACTTTTGAAACCAAGCGTTCTGAGAAAACCAACGTGCCTTGTTCGCGCGAGAAGAGGTCGCAGATATTACGTCCTTTGATGTGACGAGGGTCGGCTGCTTAAAGTCATAAGATTGAAAGAAATATCACTGTACGTAACTACATTTCAACTTGGCATGAAAACTCTCAGCCAGGTTGACAACGAACTAATAAAATAATTCAAAGGCTTGACGTTAAAATGAAAGTGTAATAGGTAAATGTATGGCTACTAAAGTAAGTTTTTGTTGTTTTATACACACAAGAGCATGCATTTGCATAGCATGAACATATTTTTTCCTAAAAATTCCATGGTTTCCACTTAAAGTAATAAGGCCCATGGCAATGTTAATATTACGTATAGTGGAAGGATACAAAAACGAAGTGCTAGATGAATCGTGAACAGCCAATGGTAACTCGGTCGGTTCTTCTACGAATGCTGACAGTACAGGTGCATGTGTTTTTTAACAGTGTACGGCGAGCGATTCGACGGTAATGTGTCGCATGCATAATATACCTCCGCGTCTCGGGCATCTATTCGCACGGATTTTCCCCTTTCCCCTTTCCTTCGGATTGTCCCGGCAAGATTATCTCGCGTGTCGACAATTGATTCCGGTCGGGCGCGCACACTAGGACACCTTGCACACAAAATCTTGAGAGTCGCAATTTGATCACACCAGCCCACGCCCCGCGCCATTTATCAACTTCCACGCTCGCGGCTCCAGCAGTAAATCACAACCGGACAACCTTGCATCGCGAAGGAGTCATCCGCCGCATACGTAAGCCGACACCAACAAGTTACTATTTCCCTCACCGTTTTAGTCTATTCGTGGTTTCCTCACAATTTTTAAATTAAACTTTTGAAAAATCACCGCAAGTATGACATGTATGATAGTTTTCGAAATATGCCACATATCTTCAGTATCGGAGTATCAAGTCCCATTACCCTAATCCTGTAGTGATATGTCATCTCCCAAATGCATGCTGCCAATATCCCCAAGGAAAAGTGCAAGTGTATACGTGGGATGTTAAAGTCCAGACTGGGTGTGAATATTTTTGCGAAAATTATATATCTGTACTAATGAATACTTATTAATGACTAGCACAATGGAGACAATGAAATAAAGTTATATTGGTATTTTGCAACAGTAGCGGCAGAATATTGCGAAATATAAATGTTCCAGCAGTTGTTTGATGTTTAAGAAAAAGAAGTGAAACTATGCCTACACCTACATGTACAACTACACCTCCATGTCGCAACGTCGTTCGCCACTCAGCGTCTGTAATCTCACTTGTCAGCCGCCAGCCCGGCCAATAGGGAACCTTCCGCATCATGCAGTAGCAAATCTGACACAAGGCCTGTTATACAGCCTTGTGNGGCCAATAGGGAACCTTCCGCATCATGCAGTAGCAAATCTGACACAAGGCCTGTTTACAGCCTTGTGTCAGAAAATCAGCGAGTGGATGCACCCATGTAAAATGACTCGGCACGCCATTACACTACTGTATAATTACCTATTCTGCGCCAATTACCCACAGAATGGCTAAGACTGGACTGATGCTGGTTTCTTATCGTGCAAAAGCGCAAAAGTGAACTTATTCTGCATCATCCCTTCAATAAATATGAACCCTCGGGTTATCATTTGACGCATGACGAGTCTAGAGAGAGAACAGAGCGACGACGTCACAATCTGCCAGACCGTGCGTCAAACACGCATACAGACGTCACCCGATAGTTTCTTCCAATGACGCACGTGCCAGGTGACAGAGAGGCGCTCGGCGGCGCGGGAGGCTAGCTTCATCTGATAGACGCACGCCGAAGTTTGACGTACATCGGGTCGTCATTGACGTAGGTAATTCCTCGACAGGACGGGAGATATAGTCCGGCAGGGAAGTGGAGACGGCAGTTGATCCGGGGGACTCCGAGGACGTGGAGGTCGTGCCGACCTCATGGGACAGGCGCCGCAGGAAGTCAAGTCAATCCGAGGGACTCGTGGGACGCCGGAGTGAATCCAGACGATACGAGGGACGACACCGCAAGACGAGAAATCGAGAAGAACCAGCACACCACAGCAGCGCAGCTAAGTAACCGCGCCTCCATATCCGACCACCTTTCCCCGACGTTTAGGAACTAAAACTCCGACCTGTAGGCCTCCGACGGGTAAGGGAAAGGGGAAGGGAGCGGGACCCCAGAAGCGCAGTGTATCATTCCTATATATGAGTGACGTAAC
>NQII01000054.1:0-98625 GCA_002778355.1 Clitarchus hookeri | reverse complement strand
GACGCACGCCGAAGTTTGACGTACATCGGGTCGTCATTGACGTAGGTAATTCCTCGACAGGACGGGAGATATAGTCCGGCAGGGAAGTGGAGACGGCAGTTGATCCGGGGGACTCCGAGGACGTGGAGGTCGTGCCGACCTCATGGGACAGGCGCCGCAGGAAATCAAGTCAATCCGAGGGACTCGTGGGACGCCGGAGTGAATCCAGACGATACGAGGGACGACACCGCAAGACGAGAAGTCGAGAAGAACCAGCACACCACAGCAGCGCAGCTAAGTAACCGCGCCTCCATATCCGACCACCTTTCCCCGACGTTTAGGAACTAAAACTCCGACCTGTAGGCCTCCGACGGGTAAGGGAAAGGGGAAGGGAGCGGGACCCCAGAAGCACAGTGTAACATTCCTATATATGAGCGATGTAACGATGAAATAAATAACTGTTAACTAACCAAATCCTAAGCCGAAGTGTCCTTTTGCCGCCTCATTTCATCCCTGAGTGTGAATCAGTCATTACACAATAAGGTTGATCTAGCGCTCCATCACCCTATAGAACACCTAGAGAGTGGAAAGCAGACTGGGATACGTCACATTTTAGATGTTATAGCTCTGGGGTCGGTAAAAACGTATTTTCATAGAGGTTCTGAAATCTTGGAAATTCCTTTGATAGCAAGCTATATAGTATATTCGCGGTTTCTTCACACTTTTTAATCTCACCTTTGAAAAATTACTCTATTAATTACAGATTAAGTTTTTTCCTAAATATGTCATGTATCACAAGCGTTTTGTTCTTCTGTTAACGTAAAAGTACCTTATTTTTGGTAAAATTGAACTTTTACTTATATTCAATCTATCAATTATAACATTGCGTTTTCAATTAAAATGAATAAAACAAAAGAAAATAAGTGCGTTGGTAATGCTTGGTAAGAAATAGTTCTTATGCTAAATATTATTAGACTGAGTGCGCACGAATGTTCATTTGGTGTAATTTTCTAGACTTGTCTAAGCTTTATTTGCACGAGATGGAAGACTATCCTCATAGTAGAACCTAAGCAGGGGTTTAAGAAAAGTTGGAAGTAATCAAGAATGGACTATAAACACAAATCACTTGTTTTTGATCAAACCATAGTTTCTTCGATGCCCCCTACCTAGACAACTGATGCATAGCTATAGTGTAAAACAGCCGTGTACAACCAAGCCGAAAACAATTAAAGGCAGCACCCAATGATAAACTTTCGAGTATACAGATGACTGAAATCTAGGTTGACACCAAAAATCCTAGCGAAATTTCCGTATCTCAGTCTAAAGGTACGGTGGAAAAAGGTATAAGTGTGTACATACGTATATACAGTACGCACATAAACGAGTATTCGAAATAGCGTGGCCAACCAGATGTCTCGATTTGAGTCCTTCGTGCACGGGGCTGGATGGAAGCGCTTGTGTACAAAAGACAGTCTTAGTATAAAATGGTATTTATTGTTGGAACGTATTCTGAATTCTGCAATGGTAATAAAATCCAAGCACCGTAAATCGCAATGAGCTGCAATAGTCCAGGCGAACTGACTTGTGTACCTACTGATAGAAGGGAATTTTTTTTATATATTGTGAACTTTGTATGTATCGCATGACACATTGCTTAAGTTAGGTACTCATCTTTATTTTATTTCAGTGAAGCATTAACTCAAATCATTTCTCCGTATCTGTTACGAATTCTACCCATGTATATAAGAGTTTTTACCTCAGATCTTTGCTGCTGTCACGTCCTACGATTCAGAATATTCTTCACCAATCACCTTGTATTTATATATGCATATGTGTATGTACACATAAGGGAAGCTGGTTGCTGTATTTCAGTTGCTTTCATCCTTCTTGTTCAGACTTCACAGTGCACATTACATGTTTCCGTTTTAAAACAGATTGTTTCTTAATTGTTAGTTACTGGCTATCTGTCTGGAGGCTGAATGAAAATGTGAGTTAACTGATTACAACTCAAACGGAATTATATACGCAATATGTGGTCGGTTCGACGTTTCAATTTTATTTTGTGAAATTAACTGTTGACTGACTAGTGATCTTGTAAACTTGTGCTAACACTAGTGGATTAACGGAAATATAATCGCTCCAGTTTTATCTTTACGGAAAAAAATCATTCAATGCAACCTAACCTGAGATTCAGTTGTTTATAGCAGTCTAAGTCCTTTCAATCTCACACCGTTTATGTTATCAAGTGTTGCAACTAAGACGTATTTTTCGTGTATTCTGTGCTTGTGTAAGCAACCAGTGAACTTCCAGATTGGTTCTCGGTGTTTATTGACGTCAGACATTCTTAGAAAAGAGCTGTAGTGAGGTTCGCAAAACATTCAATCTTACCGGAAGACATCGACTGCATTGGACTCTGGTCTCTTGCTGTGTACAACGTCGTCAATTAATTTTCTTGTTCTACAATACATCAACGACTTTGTATATCATGACTCAGTAGGTCAACTCATTCGCTCTCCAAGATCGTGGGCGTGATGCACGAATAGGTCACTAACGGGCAGCGCCGTGCACCAGAAATCCGCTTCTCCAAATTGAGCCAGTGTCTTCCCTATGAGTAGTCAGACTTGTGGACATTCTTGCACTCGTCGTCTATCATTGGTATATGACAATATCACCATACCCTTGACACCTAGTTCACTGGCTGCTAGAAGCACATATTTACTGAGTCTGCACGCGTATAATGCAGAAGATAAGATTACTTGATTGAAACAAATGTGTTCATGTTAATATGGTTTGATTGGACTGTGTCCATTGCCGACCATGAGACTAAATACAAATCACACACACACAGCTGTGTGGGTGTGTGCGATTTGTATTTAGTCTCATGGTCGGCAATGGACACAGTACAATCAAACCATAATAACATGAAATCACCATTGCCATTAAACGTCAAAGATAAAATATGTGTTCATAATTCAGTTTGTGACTAGACGTATAGATCAAGTAAGNACCATTGCCATTAAACGTCAAAGATAAAATATGTGTTCATAATTCAGTTTGTGACTAGACGTATAGATCAAGTAAGTTTTTGACAAAACTGCGCACATTCACTCGGGATTCCATTATATTCAAGTTACTATTTCTTGAAAGTTCACATTTCAAATAAGCGTTTGTTTGTAATACTATTCTTTACGTTTTCAAATATAATGAATGTTATTCGTTGGATAAATTTTATGGCCGTATTTCGTTTTCAAATCTTATTAGCGAATATATTAGAAGTAAAGCATTCGACAGCTTAACAGAAAGGAACAATGAAAAACACTCCAAAATTTCTAGAAATTGATCAAGTTAGTTACGTGCGTCACTTTATTGAAAATAATATGTTTAGTACTTCGACCTGTTTTAAAAACGTGATAGGTAGATGGTGAAAGTCACGGTGACGGAATTTTTTATTCGGATTGAAATTTCCATCATGGAGAAAATACCTTATGGTCAAAAAACCGCATGACGAAAACAAAACTTTTTTTATATTTCGTGATACCTCTTTACAAACAGTAAATACAGAAAAAAAACTAGCTAGTACATTTGAGGAGAAGTCCCGTGAATTCACGGAAAGGTTTAGAATTCATGGAGAGGTCGATACTGAAAACGATATGAGCATCCGTAATTTTATGAAATTTTTATATAATTTTGATTAGTACCTTTCCGTAATATTTCGAACAGTGTAAGAGAAGATAGTATTCCTTTCAGCTTGCTGTAACGAACGTGATTTTTAAATACTCAGAGATTTCACGTCATATTTTGGTACTAACATATACTTAAAAGCGTTTTCTTAAACCAGGCTTACTATAACAATAGATATATATNCACGTCATATTTTGGTACTAACATATACTTAAAAGCGTTTTCTTAAACCAGGCTTACTATAACAATAGATATATATATGTATATATATACACACACACACATATATATGTGTGTGTATATATATATATGTAGTGCTGAAAGTCTTATTACAAATAAAATATATTTTAGTCACAAGGTTTGCAAATTTCTTGGANTATATATATATGTAGTGCTGAAAGTCTTATTACAAATAAAATATATTTTAGTCACAAGGTTTGCAAATTTCTTGGATTTTGTAGGCCCATAGTGACCACGGTTGACGGCACGTCGCTTTCACCAGTATGATTGGAACATTATTAGACCTAATCCGACACGTCTCAGATGACACGTCGCCAACTGTAAACAAATAATTCCGTGTGGCCATGATGGAGGGTGGGAGAGAGAGAGTGAGTGTGAGAGAGAGAGAAAAAAAAGAGAGAAAGAGCGACTTAGACAGATATTTTTTACGAAGTAAAGTGAGACTAGTAATAAGTTACGTTACTATGGTCACGTGTTCCCATTGTCACTCGCTTACTGTCTGTGAAAACAAAAAAACATCTCTCATTTGATTGACCGAGTCAGCAATGGGACGTCCTGCCATTCCTATGCTGATTGATGGCTTAGGCGAGCCGGAAAACCCGTCTACTCATCATGGAAGTAAAACGAAACCACGAAGTTGTCAAACATATCGAGACACGAAATGTGTTCGCGAAAAAATTGTTTGTCCCTGCTGCTCTTAGAGTGGTGGTAATTGGCTGTGTTTTGTAGTAATGTCTTCGCGATGTGTTGAGGGGTTAGGGAAGGAATATGTCNAGTGGTGGTAATTGGCTGTGTTTTGTAGTAATGTCTTCGCGATGTGTTGAGGGGTTAGGGAAGGAATATGTCAAGACGCTTCCTGAAAAATAGCACGCGCAGATGTCTTCCTCGTGACCACGTGTGTCAGAGGTTGTTTGTGTAAGATGAAGAGGGGCCGCCCCCCCAACCACCGGCCGAGAAAGCGGACCAGGAGCCCATCCCCTGGCAGCTACAAGGGGATGGAGGTTGATGTGACTTTGCCCTGCCCACCGGATGGAGGTGACGGCGATCTGGTTTCTGTTACAGCTGCCCTTGCATGGACCGCGCCCTTCTCCACTTTCATCTCCGGCAAGCGCGGTAGTCTCTCTATACAGTCCGCGGCACATGCAACATTGAACTGCCGACTGTGAAACTCATTCGTAATAATAAATCGTCTTTGTTTGGAGTAGTTAAGTCATATATGTCTTCTCTTACATTGAACCATTTTTATAACTTACATTTACTTATCAGAACTTTGAAAATTTAGTAATTCTCGATAACCATAAAAAATATATTAAAAATTCCTTAATAAAAAATATGCACATTTAATTACTGAAAAAAAACCGCCCAAAGTTAAGTAGGGCATACTAGGTTTATAAACAAGTACAGTAATCGTTGTTGAACTAGCAGGTATAAGGATTATGATTCATATTATTGTAATATTGTTGATCCATATTATTGTGCTATTGTAATTTTTATTTCTTTAAACATTCCCTTGTTTCTAGCCCTTCTCAAGATATGTACATAATTAGAAACCACAAATAATCTTTAGAGTTTATTCTATTTGAGCTATCATATTTCTGTTTCGACTCTTGTTAATTTAAGATTTTTCCTTGCTCTTTATGCTTACGTAATTGTACATTATGTCATACCTGGTTAAGTGTCAGAGAAGGCATTGCAGTCTTAGATTTGCCAGTATAAATAAAGTCGAAATAAATAAACAAATAAAGCCAACCAATCATCACATATACAGTCATTTGCAAAGATATTGATTACCCCAATGATGCCATCGCAGGAGCACGTAAGTGGGTACAGGCACAGGATATGTTAGTATGTATACAGAAAATATTTAAATATTGTACTAGACCAAGCATGTATTGCAGGGAACCAACAATTCCAAGATGAACATAGAATGGTGTTGGACCACCCGTAGCACGTAGACAAGTGGCGATATGGTCGGGTATGGAGGCTACAGGCGTCGGATGTTTTCCTGAGGAATTCCTGCCACAGCTGGCACAAATGACCCCCAAATCCACCGTAGTTGCTACTGGCTGAAGTTGCCGTCCACTCTGGTCCTAAATGTTCTCGATGGGTGAGAAGTTTGGGGCCCTTGCTGGCCAAGGAAGCATGTTGACATTCCAAAGGCAGACCAGATACAGCCTTGCTATATGGCGCCGGGCATTATCCTGCTGGAAAATAGGGTTGTCAAGTTGAACTAGGAAGGGAAGCGCATATGGCCGCATAATTTCCTGGACGTATCGTCGCGCACGCCGTAGGAAACGGTAGGAAATGTCACACCACTTCATGACACCTCTCGTTGGGGTGGCCCACTCTACAATAAAGTGTGGATCACAGCGCTGAACAGGACGTCTCCAGACTCGAATTCAGCTGTCGTCTGTATCCAGACAGAATCGTAATTCATCGCTGAACACCACCAGTAGTTATAAATATTTCCTTTACCGCCAGGGGCTAGAGCCGGAGGAAGAGATGACGAGCGGTGGCAATCTTGGATGATGTCACGAGTTAACCTCCTGCTCTGTCATTTCTCGCCGACGTCAGTCAAGTTGGATTTTCCTTCCCGCTCAGTCATTCCTAGCCAGTAGTGGCCATCTTGGTCCCTACTTCATGCTTTTGCATCCCTGTTGTTTTCTCCGTGTGCTCCTGAATTGGGTTATTTCCCCAATCCTTCCTACCTGACGTAGTTACTTCACACAATCGCATTTCTTCCTAACTTTTCCTACTTCATGTTCTTGCATTCTATGCGAGGTGTTCGCACCGACTCATCCCGATTTCGATTATTTGTGCAATCCTTCCTATCAGATATTGTTATTTCATGCTCCCGCGTTCCACCAGACGCCCGCCCCTATTTATTACTCTCGCAATCCTTCTTACCTACTTCATGCTCAAGCATTTCTTCCTACCAGTTGGCCCTACTTCGTGCTATCGCATTCCCCGGACGTCGACAATCACGGCTCCTACTTCACACTCCAGCGTTCCTCCCTACACCATGCTCTTGCATTCCATGCGTTCACGCGCGCGTCACTCCCCTTCTCCAAAGCTCCTTCCAGGATGCCCCGGCACACTTCACACGCTTCATGCTCTTGCTTTCCTTTCAGACGTCCCTACACCATGCTCTTGCATTCCTTACAGACATTCCTACACCATGATATTGCATTACTTCCTACCTACTTCATGCTCCTGCATTCCCTCCTATCAGTTTCCCTTACATCGCGCTTTCGCATTCGCAGTATGTCGACGATCGTGGGCCCCCACTTCACGTACTAGTGTTACTCCCCCCGTCATGCTCTTGCATTCCATGTGGGAGGAAATCTTATGCTCTTGCCTTCCTGGCCAACGACATCGATCGCGGTCCACACTTCATGCTCTCTCATTCCTACCAGATGCTCCTACTACCTCATGCTCTTGCATTTCATGTGGGAGGTAATCTCACACTCTATAATTCAATTTCGGAGGTTTCCTCATAGTCCTCCTGACCTGGTGCCCTAGCAGCGACCAGTCTCACGCTCTATCATTCCACATTGGTTTACTCATATTCTTTCCGACATTCTTTGACTTGATGCCCAAGTGGGGACAAGTCTCAAGCTCTATCATTCCACTTCGGATTTCTCATATTCCTTCTGAAATCCGATCACATAATGCCCCAGCGAAGAAAAGTCCCGCGCTCTAACGTTCCACTTGGGTTTTCTCATATTCCTTCCGGCATCCTTCCAACTGGCACCCTAGGGGAGACAAGTGTCACACTCTACCATTCCACCACGGTTTTCTCATATTCCTTTCGGTCACCTTTCACCTCGCGCCCTGGTGGAGACAAGATTCATTCAACATTGGTGTTCTCATATTCCTTCCAGTCTCCTTGCACCTGGCGTCCTAGCGGGGGACGAGTCTCATGCTCTGCCATTCCACCTCAGTTTTCTCATATTCCTTCTTACCTCCTTTCACATGGCGCCCAAGCAGGGACAATTCTCATACCTATAAGCATAGTTGGCTGAAATTTCCGAACAGTTTAAGATATAGTCACCAAATTCATAACATAGACATTTCCTCCGACAACAAAAATGACCGCAGGGTCATTTATATCCTAAGCATACTTGTAAGTATAGTTGGCTGTTATTTCTGAACCGTTAAAAATACAACTACCAAATTTAAAAACATATACCACATCCTCGACAAGAAAAATGACACCGGGGTCAAATATACCCTAAGCACACTTATAAGTATAGTTGACCATCATTTCAGAACTGTGTAAGATATAGTTACCAAATTCGTAACATAGTCATCACCCCCAACAACGAAAATGACCACAGGGCCAAGTATGGCTCAGGCACACTGATAAGCATAGTTGTTTTTAATTTCCGAACCGTGTGAAATACACACCTCAAATTCCTAACGTAGTCATAACCTCCGACAACGAAAATGACAGAATTGTCAAATATGTCATAAGAAAATTTATAAGCATAGTTGACTATATTGATTGAACCGTTTAAGATACAGCTACCAAATTTATACACTGAAGAGCCAAAAAAACTGGTACACCTGCCTAATATCGTGTAGCCCATCGGGGGGATGGGGCTACACGATAGCGCGCCCGCAAGACGACTTAGCATGGACTCGGCTAATGTCCGAAGGTATGCAGGAGGCAATTTACACCATGGATCCTCCAGAGCAGTCCACAAATCCAATCTGCGCCAATTTGAGAAAGGGTTGCACATCTGTCACGTTTAATGATTCTCGTCAGTCGTCGTTTGTCCCGTTCTTTCACGATCTTTTTCCGGCCGCAGCGATGTCGAAGATGTGATGTTTTACCAGATTCCCAATATTCACGGTACACTCGTGAAACGGTGGTACGCGAACATCCAAATGTTATCGCTACCTCGGAGATGCTATGTCCCATCTCTCGTGCGCCGTATATAACACCATGTTCAAACTCACTTAAATCTTGATAACCTGCCATTGTAGCAGCAGTAACCGATCCAGCTGCGACAGCATAGCGTTACTCTGATTGGTTCCATACCTCTGTTATTTGCATACGCACGCCTATACCAGTTTTTTTGCTCTTCAGTGTAACATAGACATCACTCGTGGCAAAGAAAATGACCACAGGGTCAAATATACCCTAAGCACACTTATAAGCAAAGTTGGTCATAATTTCCAAACTGCGAAATATATAGTTACCAAATTCATAACATAGGCATCACCCCCGATGTTGAAAATTACCACAGGGTCAAATCTTTCGTAAGCAGACTTGTAAGCATAGTTGGGTGTAATATCCGAACTGTTTAAGATATACTTACCAAATACGCAACATAGATATCACCCCCGACAACGAAAAGGGTCGCAGGGTCAAGTATGGATTAGGCATACTTATAAGCATAGTTGGCCATAATCTCCGAACTGTTTAAGATATAGTCACCAAATTCGTAACATAGTCAACAACCCCGAGAACGAAAATAATCGTAGGTGAAGTATGGTTCAAGCACACTTGTTAGCATAGTAGTGTGTAATGTCTGAACTATGTGAGATACAGACAACAAATTCATAACATAGTCATCGCCCCCAACAACGAAAATGAACGCAGGGTCAAGTATGGCCTAAGCATACTTATAAGCATAGTTGGGTGTAATTTCCGAACCCTTTAAGATATAGCTACCAAATTAAAAACATAGGCATAACCCCCGAAAAAAGAAAAAGGTCGCAAGTGACATGTAAGCCCTAAGCATTCTTATAAAAAAAATACCGATGAAGCTACGGTCCATACAAGTGATGTCAGTGGTGCTATCATTCAAAGAATTTTAGTTAAAACTAGAATGTACATCGACATGAGAAAGAACGAATGACCACAAGGGCCAACTGCAAAAATGACTACAATATGACAAGTGCGATACGCATTATGGATCTTGTGAAGACTGTTTTCCTTTGCCTGTCACAAAACAACATGCATTGAAACCATTAGTCACACAAGAGAGACATCACTGGTATCAGCTGATGCTAACAGATATAAAAAAATAATTAAAGCTAATAATTATAAGAATTTAACAACCTTTACACATATTACACGAGAATCGTGTGCTGTGCATCATGCTAGTCGAAAAAAAAATACTTTTGCGAAGCCGAGAAGCACAGACTTGATAAGAGCAACACTGTTACACACACACACACACACACAGACACACGCCGATGCAAACATATATAAAAACTAAATATAAAGGGAAACTAGTTATAAGCACTTACCAACCAGCACAATTACATATTACACAAGCGTCGAGTTCTGTACGCAGTGTGCTAAACGATACTATACAATGCCAGACTGTCCTGGCAAGTACAACAGAATAGCAAACGGCTTCCTTACGAACCGACTGAAACGAAACCATCGCATTCAATGTACAACAAATTCTCATCGCTAGCAACGGGACACATCCGATGCCGGCAGATTTCGCACGATCAACTAACATCGCGAGAATCTGTAAGGCGTTCCCACGCGATCGAGCTGACGCGAGCACCGAACGTACGCCTCGCCATGAGGAAGGGAAGGTTCATAACATTATCCGAGAGTGATATGGCAGGCATCAGGGTGGCAGGTGGGCCGGGTCACGTGACATGCACACCTCTTTACGAAAGGAGGGTGCATAACATTAGCCGAGAGAGGCACGTCGAGCTCCAGGGCAGTCGAGTCACACATAAGCACTTACCTTTACGAGAGGAATTCAGTTATACAGTACAAACTAGCCATTTATCCCGTTTGAAATCTTACATACGTGTACTTATTTGAATACATACTATTTATTGTGCTATAACAGTAAGCACATACGAAGCAACATACATTAAAACCATTAGTCGCGCAAGAGAGACGTCACCGCTAGGCGGTGATGCTAACAGATTAAAAAAGTAATTATAAAAGCAAATAGGTATAAAAATTTACCAACAAAAGCATTTTGCGCGAGCATCGAACGAGCACTGTATGTTATGTTAGGCGAAAATGTCCATTGGGAAGTGCCGAACGATAAGGACAACACTGCTACACACACTGATGTAAACTTATATAAAAATTAAATGTAAAGGTAAATAGTTATAAACACTTACCAACCATCACAATCATATATTACAGATGCATGTCCCTCACAAGAGGAATTCAGTTATATAGTACAAGGTAATAATTTATTTTTTTCTCATCCTCTGCTAATTGATGTAAAGTACGAATTGCCAGGTAAGGATATGAGGACACTCTGCAAGTTACCGTGCACAACTGGTACACTTCTACGTGCCTGTCTTCTACTTCCCTCCAAAATACACACTGGTACCTTTTATACTCGCTATGGACCTCCATTTGCCGATACATTTATCTTATGTTGGCAGTGGCAACAATTGCATGCATTCTAAAACGAAGAACAGTGAAAATGTATCTATGTAGTTTTGGACAAGTAAACAAGGTATCGTTTAGGGATGTGCCTGCAGCTGTTTTGGTCGAAGCATCAAATACCACCCAAAGTCTTGTGGTGGTACTGTCAGACTTCAAAACACATTGGTGAGGTATGAAGTAGATCTTTTCTGACTCGATATAACCCACTTTGACCTAGCTCATGTGATCGGTATCAATGTAGTTTTTCATGAATGCCACATACTCTGTTTAAGTTTTGGGTCCTTTCTTAACCTACGTTCCAGCGAACTGAACCTACGAAGATCACACATTCTCGATTCTCCTAGATCAGGGACAAGTGACTTGAAGGGCAAAGCCACACTGTATCTTCCAGTACTGTCACGAGTGTTAGTTGCAAATATGGTGAGCAGAGATCCTTGGCAACCAGTAACTCTACTGTTCCCGAAATTCCTGTACAACATTATCCAATTTGGGGAGCTTTACAGAAGACGCATATAGTGAAGTGATACTTTTAACTTGAGCTGGATAGTTCTGTTGTACATGTCCCATCAGTATCCACCCAAACTATGTGTCGAATGCCATGGGTGTTTCTGGATTGCCCTCTAGTTTGTGATCTGTGAGAATGTATGGGAACAGCTCCGCTTCAATGAGCATGTCAACTGGCCGTGCCACATTATCATCTTCATCTGCGAGTTGCAAGTGTTTTGTGTGAGACCAGGACCCCTTTGATTGGTGTGCTGGGAATACATCCAGTAATGCGGGGCAAAGCAAAAACCTCACCTTTAAAGCTAGGTACGTCCTGTCCTCTAGGCTTTATAACGCAGGCTGCCATTCATTTTGTGGCACTCAATGGTGTTAAAGACAGGCCATGAAACTGCACTGACATCCTTTTGCGGGCAAATCCTAACCTAGGCAAACAATTGTCTGTAATAAAATAGGCCTGACTGTCCGAATCAAAAAGGGCCCTTACAGTTTCAAAGTTCCCAGATGAGTCTTGAATATCTATCATGGCAGTTGACCACATAACCGTAGCTGCTAGCTTGCTATTACCTGCGACTAAAGATAACACATTTGTTGAGTAGTTAGCTGAAGTGTCCTCACCCTCCGTCCAGGAATCAACCTCCTTCTCAATCGTTCCTTCTGTGAAGTGCAATAATGAGTGATGCCTAGACTGACAATGATGACTAGATGAAGAGGATGGACAATCCTTGAACTGACGCCCTGCTTGTAAACAATTAAGGCACAGCTTGTTGTCCTTTACGGAATCAAAACTTTCCTTAGGACTTATCGATAAGTATCTAGGGCACTTGTATATGGCGTGAAAGTCTTTGCGAGGGCACACTTACGCGAATCAGTAAGAAAATTCGCAGCTGTCATGGTTTAGGGTGTACTGGCACTACCTCTACCTTTGACTTAGGTGACACTACAGTAGACTGTGTCTGGCAACAAGTCACTGTCTCCTGACGTCGACAGTGCTTTTCCAGAAATGTTATGAACTTCCCTATGGTGGGAAGTTCATTGTCGGAAAGAGTCATTGCCAAATGTGTTAGCAACAGGACATACAATCTTTCGAAAAATATGGCAAGCAAGATGAGGTCCCATGTTTTCACAGGCACCTAAAGGACATCCAATGCAGCTATGCTTTCCGTGATAATTGTTTACAACTGGCGCAGTGAAGCAGGCAAGTTCACACATGCAGAAGGGGCTTCCAACAAAGAATCCGCATGCAAGGCCACAACCAGGGGTTTTTATATAGTACCGAGCTACTAATGTGTCCCAAACAATACGGAAATTTACTTCCGAAGTGGGAAGGGCCTGAATAAGACTCAAGGGTTCGCTACTTAGTGAAGTCTTCAAGTAAACAAACTATTCAACAGCTGATAAGTCAAGGAAATTCATCACCAACATTGTAAATAAATTACAGTAACTCACCTAACATTTAAAATTCCCATCAAACTGAGGCAATTCAATTTTCGGCAGGACCATTTGCGAACTGCGGGAAGACTCCGAGCACACCTGCTCTACGGCTTTGACACTGCAAAGCGTCTCTGATGTTCCCATAACTGTGTAGAATTGCTATCCAAAATTAATTATTCTGGCCGAATGTTCCTCCAAACTAAAATTTTCAGTCTGTTGTTATTGCCTGAGCGAGAGCATAAGCACGTTTCACACGGCATTGGGCTAAGCTTAGCCGCGCCAACACAGCAGCCACGTCTGCCATGATAACAAACACAAATAATTGTACGAAACAAAACAACCCTAACCTTCGGTTCAAGAACAAGAAATTGGAGCCACGATGTCGCCATTTTATGTTTCGCACGCGACTGAAAGCACTCGGACACGGTGTGAATATTATATCCTGGCATCCGAAAACAATCGTTAGGCCACAAAATAAATTATTTTCCCCAAACTCAATCGTGAAACGCTGATTCAGTACTATACTCGTTGATTCGTTTACGACACGAATATACCAAGTAATTATCAACACCAACAACAAGTAAACTAACGACTGCCGGAACTATCTGACGCGGAAGACCAAAATATGAGCGCAGACGCTCTTACAGACTGAATACTTTCAACAAAACAACTAAAAAAAAAAACGAACTGGTGCACCATAGCACAACTTAAATGCCCGCCATCTTGATTACTACTTCAGTTTTCTTCCACTTGGAGGCACCATTTTCACGATGATTGCTGTAGGCGCATGCAATAAAATTTTGGTCACATATTCTAGTGTTTCCGTTGTACATACACACGTACACATCCACAGTCTTCTAGTACACAATTTATATTACATACAGATACCGAACAATCTTGATTACGTTCGTGATGTTGAAGTACTTTTAAATGATTTCAAAATTCGACAAAAACCAATGTTAACAAAGACAACTTTTAAATACGGTTAAAAACCGTAATGATTATTCAAAACGTTACCTACAGAACGAAAATTTAACACAAGCAATTTTACAAGTAAATGTATAATTAACTGTCATTTCTCCATAAGTTAATATTATTGTGACATTCTTTCTTCCCCTTCACCCCTTCTGTGCTCTGGGTTGAACTTAATTCATTCGTATATTGCTATACGTGTTTATTACAGACTCATGGGAACATAACTGAAAAATTTGTGAGTTAAGTGATATGAAAATATCAACTGCGCATTGGTTGCTTGCTCTCATAGAGGGATCAATTAAACTGCACTTTTGTTTCACGTTTGTTATTGGCTCCGGGTTCTCCAGAAGGTGTCAATAAACGCGTGTACTAATTGCAGAAGTAACATAAACGCACGAGTTTTAGTAGTCTAGCTTCCCCGAATTGAATCCGCAAATACTTCTGGTATTTTATCATGGGCCCTCCAAGGTGTGAAATGAACCCTTAGCCATTCAAAAACGTAACAAAGTGTTTGTGCTACAACTCGATCCGAACTTCACATGAACTCATCAAATTTCCATATCACTAAAAATAAGACACACAAACACTTAAAAAAATATATCAAATGTAATAATCATAAGAATAAGAAAGTTTTCCGCTAAGATAAAAATAAAATATAGCTTTAGAAATAAACGTTATACTATAACAAACAAATAAAGCGTGTCAAAGTAATTAAAGAATGAACGACTACCTAATGAATGATCAATAAACCTTCAAAGAACATATCAAGCACTGCTCAAAGAAACGATATATATATATATATATATATGTTACATTAAAGCTACGAACAAGATTGCGAACACTAACCGTATTACTGTTATACTGTTGCGCAATGTGATTTTCTTGCTACAGGCTATCCAAGAAAATATAGATTTTTTTGTTTTTGCATAAAGCCACCAGCTCTTAGAATTGACATCGTAGTACTTCCCCAACCAGCAGGCACTGAAAAAACTCACTGCCTCGGTGACTTGTTCTCTAGACTCCCCGTAGCCTTCTGCTGAATCGGGGCTCAGTTCTTGGTTCAGTGGCTACTACTCCAGTGAGCAACCAGTTTTGACCTTGACCTGGTAGCATGGCATCCATATTTGTTTCCTTGCACGTGTGAGTGACGCAAAGAGATTCGGGACGTGTCTAATAAACTGTGCCCCTTTTGCAAGCGATAACACAACACGTATTTGAAGTAAAACCTGTCTAGTGAACCCGGAACGCGTAGAGGATGCGGGCAGGCTGAGTGAGGTGGGAAAATACGGTATGTTAAATCAGATCACCAGAGGAGTAGGTGTCCGAGTAAACGAAATTCACAGGTATTTCCTAATCGCATGAATGATTAATAAACCAATTCTCTCAGAAGATAAATAAACCACTTCTCTCAGAAGATAAACGGGATATGTCATGTTTTATTTACAAAAAAATATCATGAAATAGTTTTTATACTTTGGTAGTAAAATTTATGACTCTTTAATGAATTTTATAATATCAAGGATTAAAATATTACATTATTTGTGATCTTGGTACAAAACATTCCATGGAGCTGTTTGCAGTACTAAGACTCTGGACACGTGGAATTTACGGTTATTTAGTTATCATGTGAGTTTAACTGTCAATACAGGAAAATGACAAATTTGACGTCTGACACGTCGATGTACACTGTTTCTTTAAATCTTTTTATATATATTACACGTAGTAGGAAGTAACATAGAAATAAATTAAAATCTAATATATATATATANATATAGCATTGCTGAGAAGTTACTCAAAATATATTGTGCTAAAGTAAAGTATTGACCGATATATAATGCATAAGTAATCAAGAAACTACAGTTTTTATAAACTATAAGCTATAAACATAAGATTGTTAACATAAGCATTAACGTTAGTGATATCGAACATTTCACTGGCTAGTACATTTAACATACCTTAATTTTACACTTACAAGTGTTACTGAACTAATTAAAAACCAATTGGTTACAATACTTAGTTTTAGACTTCAGAATTAACCGTCTTGAAAGTTTAATATGTTTTTATGCTTCACGTTTGGAAGTTGGAAGTGTTGACGAGTGTATTATATCAATTTCTTTGATGAACCATCTCAAGTCCGAGCAACAAAACCGCAGAAGACTCGGCAAACGAGCGTGGTGTTTAGTTATGAATGGTTAACATATTAGCTTAAAGCGGGCATTGTAACTGTGTTTGTCTAACAGAATTTTCGAAACTTAAATTCCGATATTTTAACTGAAAGTCAAAATGTAAATAACAAAACTAACATGTCTAACTCGTGAAAACAGCACATAATTTTTGCGCATAGTACAATCAGACCTTGTGATTCGCGTTATAATCTTGCAGCAGCGTAGGAACATGGATACTGGAGTTTGTGCCATTTGCTCATTGACTGCTTTTAAATCAGTGACGAGTAATTCTGCTTCCGTCGGATTGTGCAATATTCGATCACATAGTTATTGCGTTTCATTCATTGATCCGAATTCCTGTGGAATGGTTTCAGGTAAGCTATATTCCAATCAGAATAACATTTATAATTACTGTTTAGTCATAGTTTGCAGGAATGTTAATGTTAATATTTTTATTTTTTAGCAAGTTTGTATCTTTTTTAAATTTTTTTCTTATTTGTTCCTAATGTCATTATTTTAATATTATTGGTTTTTTTAAATCGTAGTTTATTCCTGAAGAAAGCTGGTTTTTAGTGATCTCATAATTCATTAACCATTTAATGCACAGAATGTCTATAGTTTTATTTTCTCGTAATTGTATGCAATTTGTCAAATGTCATGTAGAAAGTGGTCAAATCTAAAAGAAAGCAACTCGTTTTATCTTCACCATTTAATAAAACCACAAATAAATAATATCAGCCGTATTCGTATTTGAACCCTAAGTTGTCATAAAATAATAAAACCACACAAAGCCCAAGCTAGAAGTAAAATCTACACAATAAAACATAAGCTCTGTTTAACCTATTTTTCCCCACCCACCATTGTTCTACGAGTCCATGCTTTACCAGACACGGTTACTGTAGACTTTACAAGTCAGCAAATGGAATAGTTAGATGACTGCGTCATAATAAGTAGTCCTTAGACATGTAAAATATATTTAAAACTATTGTCTTCGTTGGGCACAGTTACAAATTGGTTAGAGGACGTATACATACATCTCAAATCACTTTTTTACAAATCAGTTTTCTAACCTAAAATCCAATTCACGTAATTTTTGCTAGCCGTGTTGGCAGGTGAGCAGTTCAATGCTGGGACACGGAGACTGGTTGTGCGCAGCCAGCGAGATCGGTCTACCTCATCTTTAGTCTATGGTTTGGAGTCTTTTTATCGTCGTGTGCTACCAGAGTGCAGCACAAGCAACAGGTTCGTTTTTGTTACTCCATTGCTCTTGTATAGGCTATTCACGGTTTCTTCACACTTTTTGAATGAGACCTTTGCAAATCACCCCGTCCATAACGTGTTTGGTTGTTTCCTAAATATGTATGTAATGTAGTACAAATGTTTTATACTTCTATTGACATAAAAGTATCTTATTTTTGGTTAAATTGAACTTTTATACTTTATCGATAAATTATAACATTCCATTTTTAAATACGAATAAATCTAGAGAGAAAATAGGTGTTTTGTAATGCCTAGTAACAAATAGTTCTCATGCAAAATATAATTAAATTGAGTGCACACGACTGCGGTGCGTTGTCCCGTTTGCGTAATTTTCTGGACTTTGTTAAGCTAACTTTGCATTAAGTGGAGTAATAGACGGAATGTAGAACTCAAGCAGGGCTTCAAAAAAGTTGGAAGTAACCGTGAGTGGCATATGTAGATTGTGGCCAAAACAATTCGCGTGTTTATTCCGTGACCAAGTGGACTTAAAACAGCCATAAGTTTGTGTTACTTCTGTGACTGGACACGAGATTACCACGCCGGTGCTGTACGGCTGTATAAAAACAACTGTGCTAAATATAAAAACAAGTCCTCAGTAGTATGATTCCCGGTCGAGTGTGGAAGTGGATCATGCAGGAGCCAACGAATTATTTTTTTGCGAAAGTATTTTGTATTGACACATGTTTTTAAAACGCTGTAGACTGGTCAAACGTTTATATTTGACCTATCGGTTTCCTGAAATGCTCTAGTTGTCTGCATACAAATAAGGGACATGTAATGCTAGTCCTGTCAGTTGGAAAAGCCGTTTCTCAAACAGACAAGAAATCGACCATCATCGTTTTATACGTGAACGTTATGTGCTGGAATTAATCCTACACTCACATTTTCGTTGCCAGAAAAAGACTAAAACATTCTCAAGTATTAATTTCATCTACAGTTGTAGTTTAGCTGAAGAGTGAAGAGAGCAATTAAATTCGTGAAATTTTTGGTCTCCAAAAATTACTGGTATATCGTCGTCAGACGCTGAGACGCCTGGCTTTTCCTGGCAAAGAAAAAAAAGAAATATTTAATAAAATTATAAGTATACATTTTCAGATTAAATCCGTGTGCTCAATTGCTAACTTTTGATGACTATCTCTCTCTCTCTCTCTCTCTCTCTTTCTATATATATATATGGCGTAAAACGCCCGCAGTCGAGTTTTCCCCCTTCTCCATTTTTGGCCCTTTTCCGGTCGCGATTCCAAGCGTACAGGAAGTCATCGTACAAGTATGACTTACCTTGCATTCCAGTACGAGAAAGGCGTGTGGCGTACCTTAGCGTACAATTGTAATGTTTGAAGAATCGTCGAACGTATAATATTTGGTAGATGCCTCCACGTTCTAATAGACACCAATTTATATCAAGACTCTTAAAATTGAGCTTTTAACCATATTGATTCTTTCTTTCTGTTGGAGGGGAGGGGGAAAATCTGTACCTATGTTTTACTCATTCGGGCAAGGATCTGCACCATTGGGCGTTCATAAGCGGCCTTTCACCTGCACTGGCGCGTGTTTGTGCGAACATGGTGACGTCACGTGCTCGTGGGTACGTCCAGACGATGCGCGGCCAGCTGTTTCCTCTGTCGGCCCATTCTCACTCCGAACACCCGTTGCTAGGTCGGCCTCTCTGATCTAGTTCGCAGGCGATGAGGATCACTTCATGACGGATTACCCCGAACATACTTGAAAAACACCGAGCAAGTTATTTCCATCAGATATAACGTGCTCGCTGAACATTGGAATTGCTGTTTTTAACCAAAATTATGAGCTACATCCAGGATCGAATCTAGACTTTCGGCTTTGGTGGTCCGGGGGATGGTGAGTGGAAGAGTATGGGGAAGGGGACATTATCCAATTGTGCCGGTGCAGGACTGTACTTCAGGTTAGGTCCGTGATATGGGGGAGGGCTCTGTTTAACCATAGTTTAAGGAAACAATGTTAAATTAATAAAATAAAATAGGTATTTTAAGCAGTTCTTACGTTATTTCATTTCAATTTTAAAACATTCACAGGACAGTTCCATTACAACGTGAGAGTGTTTTGGGAGGGGGGGAGGTTATGTCTCATGTAACACCCCCCCCCCTCCTTTATCAATTGGATTTGTCACTGACTACACCCCCGTTGGACGTACTGTAGGTGTCAAAGTGCTGGAGCAACCCCATGACCCGGCAACCCAGCTGTGTTCCTGTGGGGAAGGCGAGAAGCAGCCCGCAGTCGATGACGCGCACACACACACTCGCGCGTGCAGTCAGCCCGACACAGCTGCTCGTATCGATCTGGCGTCCAGCAGAGACCGCCCCTCCGCCTCTTCCCCCCTTCTCATAGGGGTGCTCACCCCCGCCGCGCGCGGCTTGAGTGCACTGCGACAGGTTGTGTCGCGCACACACACACACACCACCGTCGCCGCAGTTTCTTTCGTTCCCCGCGGCCAGCCTAGGGCCTGTATATGTTCCAAACTGATAAAGATACATACGTGTATCTGATACGAAGTATATGATACTTTCGGTATCAGGTACAGGAATTCCCGAGTGCGTCGCTACTTCGCCCATAGACTAAAGATGAGGTAGACCGCTTATTCGTTTTCTGAGTATTCACCCAACATTGACCTACCCCAATCATACACAACTGCCATAGTCACATGGTCAACAGTAATAAAAGTGTTTGTTTATAATTTAATTTTTTAATGACAACCACTATTATATGAATAAAAAACATTTTTACCACTTAAAATTTAATCAAACTGCATTACAAATTGGTTAGATAACGTATAAAAACATCTCAAAACATTAGTTTACAAATCAGTTTTCTAACCTAGCATCCAAACCATGCCGTTTTCGCTAGACGTGTTGGCAGAAAAGCAGTTCAATATTGCTACAGAGACACTGATTGTGCGCAGCCGGCGAGACCGCCTAGTGCGCGGGCGCCCTAATCCGTGAATGTTGTCAGGTACACAGTATCAGCTACACGCGTTATCGAGTACCCGTGTTATCAAGTACGTGTTTTGAGTTGGTGTTATGTGTGCTATATGTAACAGTGAAATAAAGAATGGGTAAGAACAATATCATAATAAAATACTTAATATGAGCGAAAATGTTTCACATGAGATAATGAACTTGCTATATGCAAATAAAAAAAACATATAATTAACATTCTTTTTTTTTTAACCTAATATCTTAACTGCGCAGTCTCCAAATCTAAACCAAAAAATTTGTTGAAGGAATTTTGCACGTCTGGTGCCTACAAGCGTGGGAGCGCTAGGGGCAACTGAGACATGCCCATCAATTCTCTCATCGCCTCAAAGCGCAAAGCACTGAACTGGCGTGCAGTCTTGCCGTCGATATCGACTTTCAGTGGAGACCCTACCATTTTATGATGTAATAACCAAAATAAATATTTGATGCACGTCCCTCTCCTTTTTTAATGTTTTGTACCGGAATATTCATGCCTAAAAATGCCCGTGAAAACACCCGTTTGAGCCATTTTCTCTATCACAAAAACATGCTTTAGAGAAAAATGAAGGAACTGAAAAACTCATACAGATGCGTAACGTTTCTTAAATGCTATTCGTAAGCAGACCTCACTCAGACTCGTTGGGTTTTTTTTTTGGTAAAACGTTTTCTGCTGGAGCTCTGCACACCGTTCAGCGGTCTACCCAGGAGGCCACCTTAACCTCACATTTTAAATACAACTAAAATTGTATTGTATCAGTATTAGATGGAACAGCAGGCGCAACACACTGACAAATGTTAAATTGATACTAAATGTATCTGACGCTTCGTCAATGTACTCATTAACAGTACTTGATACAAGTGGGTATCAGATACAAAGTAACAGGTTGATACTCCGGGACCCACCACTAGAGGCGTCACGATGGTGCGGTGGTCACACCACCAGCGGTGTTTAATGTGGCGGAGGTTGCCTTCGGCCGGCGGGATTCCTCGGAGTTCTCCTGTTTCTCTCACCATAGCTCTCCGTCACTGCTCCAACTGCACCTCACTACACCTCACCGGGTCTGTACTAGAGATGAAACGGATATCCGGTTACTATCCGTTATCCGGCCTATCCGGCCCTTTGTTCTATTTCGGCCGGATACCGGATAGTGAGTCAATATTCGGTTCGGCCGGATACCGGATAGTACAAAAATATCAAAGTTGGATTAAATTTATGCAATAAATGCAACTACTGTCCACATTAGATAGGTATAATATTTAATCCATTCTAAAATTCATGCCAAACAAATGAAAATCAATAAGTTAAGGTGGTTTCTTTATTATGAATATTAAACACAATTTATTAATATTCAAAATTAACTAAAGGCAAATTGTGATGGATGAACACAATTTGTTCTGCGTGTAATGGCAATAAGCGATTGCGCTTGTTTTCATAGACAAGGCCGGCTTCAGAAAACAACCTTTCACTATAGACGCTGCTGCATGGAGCTGAAAGATAAATTTTAGCAAATTTTGACAAATTTGGATATTGGTTTGTATTGACACTCCACCAAAAGTAAGGGTCGGAGCTACGATCAATACGAGCTGTTTTTAAATAATAATCAATTTCATTTGCAATCGCGCTTTTCTCTTGATCCTGACACGATCTATTATTTTCATTCGCCACTTCATCAAAACAATTCCAAAATGTGTCGTGAGCCTCGCGTGTTGTAGTCGATCCCGCCTCATCAACTCTACGTCTCTTAGCCGGCGATGAAGATGGCGAATCACATCCACTGTTAGACGAATCATCACAGGTCATTTTTAAATACTCCAACAAAATTTTTTGCCTAGCACTTTCAGCTTCAAGTGCCCCGAAAAAGTTGGTCTTAAACCTCGGATCGAGGAACGTTGCAATCAAAAAATTTTGATCTTGTCCTATGGTGCTAAAACGGCTTTCTATTTCAGCTCTTAACGAGGCTCTCATATGCAGTATATCAGGGGTAATTTTTGCAGTTTCTTCTTTGTCCAAATACTTCTTTAAAGCAGCAACATGGGGAATAACTTCTGATATGCAAGAGAGACCGGAACTGGTGATTTTTGTAATTTCCTCAAAAGGTTTTAAAAGCTTGACGCACTGTTCCATCAATTCCCATTGCTGAGCTGTCAAGTTATTAAGTATGCCGTGGTCAGCTACGTAAACAGAAATACCCCGTTTTTGCTCCAATAACCGTTCTTCCATATAATAGGTAGAATTCCACCGCGTACTTACATCTTGAACAAGTTGGTGCTGTGGCAAACAAAGTTCTTTTTGTATTTCGATCAGTTTCTCATGAGCTAAACCTGAATGGTTGAAGTGCGTCACAAGACGTCTACCGGCAGCGATCATCTCCACTACTTCATGTTGAACCTTTAACGAGACTGTGACAACCCTCTCAAGTAAATGAAGGAAGCATCTAGCAGAATCATACTCGGCCACTCGAACACCCTTGACCATGTTAGCACCACTGTCATGAATAAGTAAATGTATTTTACTTTGGTTAATGTTCCAGCGAGCTGCGATCGTATTAAGCTCTTTTGCTATATTTTCTCCAGTATGGGATCCTGGGAATGGCTTCATAGCAAGAACAGCATGTTCCTGATGAAGATCAGAAGACAACCAATGAGCTGTGAAGCTCAAAAAGCTCGCATTGTTGTGCAAACAGGTCCAAACGTCAGAAGTCACTGAAATCGCGAGAGCATTTGCTATATTTGCTGCAATTTTTGTTTTAATTCGGTCGTAAATATCAGGAACAATTGTTTGAGTAATATAGGTGCGACTCGGCATTTCATAGCGGGGTACCGCTTGTTCCATGAATCTCTTGAATCCAACTCTTTCCACGATAGATAATGGCTCATTGTCTAGTGCAATCATTTCTGTGATTAGATAATGATACTTTTTGGCCTTTGCATCATTCACATCCCATAATAATTTTCGTTCAAATGATTCAGACAAACTTAATTGTTTTTGTGTCGATGTCGACGATGTACTTGGACCGGGGTGAGCATTGGCTGCTGGCAGCGGAGCAAGTACCACGGACTTATCCTTACGAATCTCGTTGAACTTATCCGGATGTTTGTATTTCAAATGGTTACTCATAGCTGACGTACCTGAAAGAAAAATAAGCGTATTGATTAAAACAAAATCGATAAATAAAAGCGAAGTAAGATTTGAAATAATTCGGATCAGTAAACTAGTTTATACAACAATAAATTAACTATCCATTAACCATTTATAATTTACTTGAAGTTCACGAAAGGCTACGAAAGTATGACAGCAGTTTCTTAAAATAATATCTTTTAAAACAAACCCCTCGAATTCCGTGGTTACATAACTAGTTACGAATACGATCATTATTTATTATTAAATTTAGTAGATCAACTTGAAATAAATTTTATTCACGTTAAATTGCGGAATATTTTCGATACAAAAAGCTAAATCCGATAATAAAATAATTGAATACATACCTGCTTTTTTTCCTTTTCCACCACGAGAGATTTGCATTTGGCACAACGAACACACAGCAAACTTATTGTTGTCATTGCTGATATCAAAATATTGCCAAATTGGGGATCTTTTACTTCGCGCTGACATTTTCGTAACTTGCTTTCACTAATTTCACCTAAACCCGAACGTCAACAAATGGCGGCTCAAACAAAACAAAACAAATGAGTGAGCGAACTCATTCATTACCCCTCCCGCCTGCTTACTGCACTCCCGCGAGTATCTATGCGCCGGCGTCGGAAAACAAACATGTTGCGACATGAATATTTCTTCTAAGAAGAAATCACACTCAGACCTGCCGAATATTCGGCCGCCGGATATCCGGCCATCCGGCTTGTGACCCAGCCGAATATCCGGTATCCGGTATCCGGCAAAATTACTATTCGTTTCATCTCTAGTCTGTACTGACCATTACGTTCACTGCGATGTTAATAGTTGCACGTGTCTCTGATTGAATAGGTACTCAGCAGGACTTCCAAATGAGCTGATGCACCGGAAGTTCACATTAAGAATTCTTCTTACAAACATTAAAAAAAAATCGTTAGTCCTGCGGGCAAGCCACCTGTTTGACTGACGACGGAGGATGGGTTTCCTGCATTGTTATTGCAGCCAGTAAAAAGTGATGAGTGCTTGAAATTTTACAAATAAAATAGCAGGAACAGCGGGCGAGTTATGAGCCGTTACAAGATGTGGTAACGCTTGCTCAGTGCTGTACCGGTGCACGTATCAACCAGTAACCGTGATGTAATCAGAGGAATCTGGAAGTGTCGCGACCACTCACGAACAAGCCGCTACGCACTCACTGTACACGTCGTGTTTCGTCAGCTGCACATGTCTTCGTAAAGGAAGTGTTCATTGGGAAATGACCAGGTGCAGTCAATAGGAAACATCAGCATATCCTGCAACCTCTCTCAACTCGTCTCTGCTGCCAACTGGCGAACTAGTTGAATAAACTTCGAATCTGTGGAATTTATAGGAAATATGCTGAAAACACAAGTCAGATCAGCGGGATTAAGTCACTAACAAGCAGCGTGATTTAAGTGATTCCAGAACAGATTCGTCTGTTCTCAGTTAGAGAGTGGCCCGAGAGCTGTGACACTCCTCTGCACTACGAACGTGGGAAACAAGGAATACTGGGTAGAGGCCACTTGGCGAACTGCGTAGAAGCCTGTTCCCGAGTCCTGACAGTGGAAGCATATTATTTTACCTTAAGATCTGCCAAATTAACGTGTCTTGGACCCACGGTTACTTACGGTTACGGTTATGTACTCAACGTGTACATAAATAGACGCTTTTAAATTTAAGTGCATTTCTTTTGACCGAATTTTCAATGCAACAAGGATATATTTAAGCCACACTAAATAATCTTCTCTTTGTTACATCACAAGTCTGTCGAGGGTTCAAACACAAACGTTCACGTGACTGTCTGATTAGGTGATTTTGACAGTTGTGCTGGCAATTCGAGCCACTATTGCGAACATGTGCAGAAGACAATGAATCTATCTATCTGATTCAGTGGTAGAGACCACCCAGTAAATCCAAATCACAAAAACTTGACCTCTGCGAACCAGCGAAAACAGCTGCACAGAAATCATTGTCATTTTGACCACAGTGGTTACATTAGTGTCTGGATTTAACTAATCGGATGCTAGATTCCTTTGTGATTCCCGGCGCGTTCCTGTAACCCGCAAAAGCTTACCGAGTTCTTTGCAACAATTACTTTGCTGTCTCAGATTACAGATTGTGCATTAGAATGTAAGGGTGGCCGTTACTAGGTTTTGTTACGTACTAATAACTAAAATGTACGAAAGAAAAACTGCAATATTACTTAATTTTTTCGTATGGTGATTAGAAAATTGTTTTAACTGTACACTAAAGAAAAAGCATAAAGAAATGTTTCTTTGCCAAATGAAATGTAACGTTTCCATTAAACCCAAATTACAAAAAAAAAAAAAAAGGTAATTTAATAACAGCAAATCTAAGATTCTTAAATTTTCCCTTTGAATCAAAGCAATATTTGACCAGTGTAAACAAAATTGCTTCGAAGAAATGTTTTTCTTTGCTGTAAATAAAGCGGTTTTACAGTGTGTGTATTACGTGTGATAAGTATTTGTTATAGAAACAAATTCCTATTATATCCGATAAACAGGGCTATAATTTTAACAATAGGACGAGTATTATAGTATTAATAAAAGTTATAGCATTTCAACAAATGAATACGTAAAATTTTGTACTGAACTCTGAGCATAGCTATCACAAATGGGTTCACGAATATTCCTGGCCCACAGCACTGGGATTTGGAACCGTTTTGATCTACGTTTTTCACGAAGTCACCGTTTCATGGTCGCCTGAAGCTTCAAGGTGGTATATCAAGAGTTGCCTCGACAGTTATTGACGTTTTCATCCTCCCGTTGTGGTTATCGTAATTCCATGTATAATCGTATATTAAGCATGTCGTAGAGTCTTCTCAGGAAAAAGTGCACTCGCCTCTGAATCTACTCGCAAGTGAAGAAAGGTCTACTGCTAGCTGTCATAGATAGACTTTACCGCAAATAACGAGTGTAAAAATCATGTTTTTGGACGACTGTAAAACTTGTGCAACTATTTATGGCAGCATAGAATTCAAATTTCCGTGCGCGTGGATTTTTTTTAAATTGGACTATAAATTATCTGGTACGTCTTACATGAATACTAGCCAACTAATTAAATAAACAAAGCAACCTAACAGTAATACAACCACTGAGAAAGTGTTAATTGGCCTCTCACTGTGAAAGCAGCAAATGAGTATTTGATATTCACTCCAACAGCCATAGTAGGATATACTGGGCAGTGTTACGCTACTGCCAGATTATAACGCAAATTTTACGAGCTGTTAACTACTTTTTAAGATGGTTGCCTATGACGAGAGCTCTTCTGTGTTAGTGACAAAGGCTAAGAGAACAAGTGCGACAACTGCCCGTGCATCAAGTACCACGGACCAATTTACTGGACTTGGATTCATCATGCAAATGTAAAACTTAAAAACGGTGGAGATAGTATGTTTGGTTTAGTCAGTCACCCTATGTTCGCCATACGCATTACTATTTTGTTAAATAGTAAACACCTTAATAATACCGTTTCCAACCCGTTACGCCGGCATCGTACACTATGAGACTTATGCTCAATTATCTTCTCTGTGGATACTCTTGGCTCGTAGAAACAGGGGAGGTTATAAAGAGTATGCAGGGGAAGGGGGGAGGGAAGGGGAAATCCCCCCTCAAAAGTTTTACCTAGCTACAGAAAAAATGTATGCAATGTATTTTTTATGCATTATACAATTTTAAGGAAGATCCTGGTAATCAGTTTACTTCATTTCTGGAATTGAAGTTTTTTTTTCTTTCAGGGAATTCCTCAACACCTAAATGAAGCAGCAAATACACTAGCAATAAAATTTTTTTATATTTTGTCTACATTTATTACGCTTAAACTATCTACCTTCAGTATTAACTAGAAAAAAAATGAGTTTGTTTAAAATAGACTCCATAATGCAAAACAAAAGGAAATGATACAACGTTTTATATATTTTACCACCACAGCAAAGAAACAAAACGTTAGAAACTCTCTCTCTCTCTCTCTCTCTCTCTCTCTCTCTCTCTCTATATATATATATAGAGAGAGAGAGAGAGAGAGAGTAGTGTTGTAACTGCTCCTGCTCTATGTTATAAATGGTTCATTTTACAATATCACCAAGTTTGAAAATCTCTAGTCGTGTTAACGAAACACCTGCTGTGTTGGCTTGAGTACAGCACGCATCAAGAAACTTTTTATTTCCAAAACAAGGAACAGTAAATTAAAGTGGGCCTGAAAGAGTTAAGTGGGTATAATTTCTCCAGAATTAAGTTTATCGTTCGTAATACGATTTGAAAAATGTGTTGTCGAGTGGTTTAAGGTCCGGTTTCTTTTCGTAATAAATAAAATCGCGAGAGGTTGGAGAATATTCGGAAGTTTATGTGCAGACAGGCAAATCTCCAAAAATTAGTAAGATTTATTTACTTCAGCATTCGGACGCCATTTTACCATACACGCAGTGGAAGAATCTCAACCAATAAAAATATGTCGAAGGAAACGAGGATATAATTCCGTGTTACTTAATCAAGGTTAAAACTGTCTACTTACTTGTGCAGCAGCCAACGGACAAATCTATCAGTTTCGGGCATACAAACGTCTGTGGACTACAGGTCGTTGAACTCAATACAGATTGCGAACGCGCTCGTCAGCTTATTTAATAACGCGTGTTTCAAAGCAAGCCACACGACAGCACGCTTCGTATTACAATTCTCGTAGAACAACCCCAGGTTCACTCACACCAGAGAAAGTGTCAACGAGACAGAAATGTCAACATGCACAAACGCCGGACTGAAAAATGCCTCTAGCCAAACACAATGACTAACTGTATCTTCAAATATCTGATTAATAACAATAACACCAGTAGCAAACTTTGAACAAATTTTGCTTATTCAATTAAAAAAACTACACTAAAAAAAGGGTTCAATTAATAACATTTATATTGTTATTGATAAAAAGAAAGCGACAATTTCTTAAACACTATTAATTAATGATAAAATAAGACTCTTGTCTCCACGAAACTTAAAGAGAAATTTTCTCAATAATATTTACACTTTATGGAACACAAACGCTTAGTGCGTTATTGTAGAAAATTCAGGAATTGTATTTGGTACCCAGTGTTTTTCTTCGTAGCAACCTTTGGTAATTAAAATAATTCGTCGTTTTGTACAGTCGCCTGACATTCATAAAAAATCTTAAATATGCGTGCCTAACATATTTTGACATCTATATGATTTTTAAAGCAGTTCTGCACATATGAGGAACAAATATATACTACTGACAGTAATATGTGATGATTTTTTTAGTGTGCCTACAGTTTTCGATTACACGTAAATATTTTCATAAACATTGTATTACAGGCTCTCAGAACTTTATAAAAATAATTGTTTATCCCACATTTATGAGAAATTAGTGTATCAGAAAGTATCTCATTTAGTTATTAAATGCGTCAAAACTAGGGCAGAATTTATATGAAAAATGGATGTTGTTTGGTCAGTTTTGAAGACCAAGTTTCATTTCCTGTGACAAATAAAAAAATTCTTTTGAATTTCGTCTGGAATTGGAATGCTACAAACACGCACAGCTTCGAGTAAAACTCTACATTTCTGTATGCACTGAATATTTGAAAGGACATTCAATACGTGCACATAAATAACAAAATATACTTTTAAAGTCAATTTGAAAACTTAATACCAAAAAATTTAAGTACACAAAAAGCTAAAGATTGGAAAACTTATAATGTTGAATATTACTGCTAAAGCAAACGTTCTAAAATGAAAAAAATTTACAAAGCGCATTCTGTGTAACTAGCAACTTTTTTTTTACTATTATAGAATATTATAATCAGACACCGGAAATTTCGGGAATTCATTTGAGGACAAGTTAAACTTCAATAACATGTACCATTGAGTTCGCATCTCTATTGTACTACGGTTTGTTAGGCTTGCCCTAGAATTCTCTCGACCAATAACGAACTGGGAAGGTAAACAAGCACTGAATACCGTGAAAACTGCTCTAGATTTAAATTGGACCAATAACCAATTAACAACTAACTAAGGCTCAAGTACACAGAATATTATGGAGTCCAGCTTGCCGCCGAATGAATCGCGAAATCTCTTGGTCTCTAATTATAATTATATTCAAGCGATTTATTTTGTCAACACGTAATTACCGTACGATGGAATAAACACGTCACCGCCAAAATTTGGTCTAATTTGAATTAATTTTCGTTCTTCACTCACGCCTTTATTTTTTCCGTAGCCGCCAAGTTAATATTTCCCTGAAAATATGTTACACACTTGAGGGGAGGACACGGCGCGTCGTGAATTATATATTCTTCGCCTTAAGTTCGTCTTTCCGACGTAACGCCGCCTTCCGTGTTCTTTGGCGATATTGTCGGCACATTTTGTTTGTTCACTGAAAAGGTACACCGGGCTTGCAATGGCTCACCTTTACCCTTCAATTACAGGGCAATTTCCATTTCTTGTCTCCCGGTGAGAAAATCACGCCGTGAAGTTTAGAAGGGCGTACGTATGCAAACGATGCTCGACGGGGAAAAACTGACCTGCCACACACTCTGCCGCAAATCGGGCTAACATAACCCACAGGTGGTTCGTGTCGTGCGCAACCAAGCTTGTCGTTAGGGCGATCTCCTGTTTAAATGAGAAGTGATAGTGGGCTTCGGTATCACCCGCACCCTCTACGTGCCTGCTCTGTCAGTTCGTGTGCCGGACCTCGAGCAAGCTACTTTCATGCGATGAACGAAGCCATGTCTCTAATACGCAAGTCTAAAAAATGTTCGTGCTGACTAGGAATAACTCAAGTCGCGTAGTCAAAAGCACATGCATACGACTACATTCTGTAATAACAACTTTGCTTAAAACAATAAACGTGATAATGGAGGACGTCTTAATTTCACTTTCACTTTAACTTGTAACGTTGGCACGTGCACAGTTACAAAGTTATAGCCGGCTTTACGTTGCCACTCGGCGATAACTTTCCACTCAACTAGCTCAAGACGGAGTAACATGAGACTCTGTAAAATGGATGCCAATTACTATTAAATAAAGTCAAATTCTGGTGTATTTTGTTCCATACTTTTATTTACCATTTTAGTGACACAGTTCACATACGAAGTGCAGAGTATGCAGCGTACTAACCGTTCACAGATAAATAGACACGGGAAGAACAGAGCCACAGTCGTTTACGAATTATTTCAATTCTTAAACTTGCCCGAAGAAAATTACAAATGAAGCGACCTCCCACACCAGCGGAGAAATAATCTCGTAAGTTCAAGTTGGCCGGTGTGGGGGTTAGCGCCACACCCGACGCGTCCTAGACGACTGACTTCCAACTGACCTGATGGGCGACTCTCAATATCAACTGACGATATCCACTGACGGAAGGCCTCAGGCACACATGTACTTGTGCTGCCTATCACCCCCTATCACCAGATAAGGCCTAGCTTGGGCTGCCACGCACGCACGCTCTCCACATGTTATCGAAACTGCGCCATAGGAACTAAAACTGTCGACGCAGTCTGAAAAAAGCTAATATAATGTTGAAGCTACGGAAACTGAAAACTACGATGTTCGAAACGAAAGGGCAAACGTAGACCCGATAAACGAACTATCATGGTAAACGAACCACTATGGCTTTTAATTTCAAACCCGATAAAAATATTACGAAGCTTAGGAAAAACAAAAGAAAATGAAACAGGTGTCCCGGTCCCGAAAATTAAGAATACTGCGTCATTACAAACTCTCATTTTCATTCTAATGTGTATACAACTAAAAGTAAAAAAAAAAAAATTACAACTTACGTAAAATCTTTTTATAATTCGCTATTAACATTTCTGAAATCAGTGCATCGTGAACTCTGTGTCTTTATTTCACTGCCGGCCGCATTACGGCCGTATAACTGTTTTAAGACTTCTACCACTGCTTCACGGCATCTCCTAACGATGACTGACTTAGTGTGTTTCTGGCTAGTGGGATGGCCATCTAACAATCTCACGTTATACTTAGAGTCGTATGAGAGGGCCAACACACTCGCAGGTAGGCATAACAGGTTTTTGCATCATTACGACGACGTCACCTCGGCTCGGAGTGACCTCAGGACGAGCCACGTGGGCAAACGGCCTACACTCTAGATGAGTCTCTGGTGTTCTGGCACCCTTCACAACTCTGCAAACATTCCTGTAAACTTGGTACCGTAAGTCAAACCTTCCTTCTCCCCGCTTCTGACCGCAATATCCCGTCACTGGTAACAACTTTACATTTAAAGATCATTGAAAAAAAAAATCCTTTGAAAATTTTTTTTTGTAACGTTATAAGAGCACTCAATGGTACTGATATATGATAAATTCCGCTCTCGCCTCACAAGTATAAAAAATTAATATAAAAAAAAAACAAAAAAAATTGAGAAGTAAAACTTTTATGCCAGTTCCACGATATTATGAAAAACAGAAAATTTTGCGAAGGGATGATCAAGTATTCCGTCTTAGGAATCATCAAATTCATTTAAAGGAAATTTGATCAGTCCTTAATTAGGCACTGCACACCATGAGCACATTAACTTATTAAAATTATGGCATCCTAACCTCTTGTCAGACAGGAAAGCTCGCGAGTTCAGAGACGTGTAGGCTAGATTGGCACAGTCGTTTGTGTACTCAGTCAGATTTTAACTCGCCGTTGACTGCTTCCTTCTACAGTGTAAAGTCTGACTACGCCTGCATTTTGTAGCTTTTTTTAATTACTCTTGCGTGTGAAGTATGTCGCGGATCAATTCGAAAGTGTCAAACGTATGAATTTTTGAAGACCATCTCGTCGCCAAAAGAATCCGCAAAACTTTTCACATCTCTGTTGGTTGGATATGACCTCTCATACCAAACTTAAGACGGGTATTCATAAGCTGAAATCTTTAAAATCTTAATTTCACTCTAACTCCCATTTTCATTCTAATATGCATACAACTAAAAGTAAAAAAGTAATAATTTGTGACTTACATAACATATTTTTATAATTCGCTATTGGCATTTCTGAAATTACACTGCACTTTTTTTTATACTACAAAGGTCATATGTTTACATTTAGAGATCTTTGTAAAAAATAATATCCATTGAAATTTTTTTTTGTAACGTTACAAGAGCCATGTAATACGTAATACTTGACTTGGAAGAAATCTAGCTAAGTCAAAAGTATATACTATTACATTCTGTAATAAGAACTTTACAGTACTTAAAACAAGTAAGTGTGTTAATGAATGACATGTAATTGAATAAAAATTATTTATTGTAATTGAAACATAATTCCTTATAAAGTTTTTTTTTTCAGTGTGGAAAACTTTATTGCCGCTGAGCTTACTTCCTTAGGAAAAATTAAATTACTCGATAATGTGGCTGTGTGTATTTCCCAATGACCAGTAATTTCTGAAACCAACCCAACAGACTGTCAAAATATATTGTGTGTATGTAATGCCGACATCTGTCATCTTAACGCAGACATTTATTAAACAAAATATTCTGCAATTATTGAACTGTAACTGTGCAGTTTTGTGCCAACCGCTTGTAGATTTCATCCTGAAGTGCAGTAATTCTCAAAATCGCTGATCTGAGTTCTTTCTAAGACGTGCCTTTGTCGTAATCTTTCTCAAGTTAATACGTTACTTGTACCATCAAAAGAAGGCCAATCGCTGTGAGTCAGAGCGGTCATGGTAAAATACTTGCGATGACATTACAAGAGTTGCTACGTCAAGTCTCTTCATTGCAAATTTTTTATCAATAAATTTTTACTTGTATCTTATTATTTATTGCATATTTTTTCGAATATGAAACATAATTTTATTTCCATTTGTTAATAATTTAAGATGAAACACAAGCCCGTAATATGCTATTCTTTTAGAATACATATATTTGCGGTCCTACAAAATATTCTTTTGGCAAAAGAATTTGTAAAGATACTTCTTGTGAAAGTGCACAAAAAGTTATCATTTTTAACTTAAAAATATTTCAAATTGCAAACAAGAATTTTTTTCTTCTTTTTTTTTAAAAAAGCTAGGCAAATAAAGCCTTGGCAGGTGCACAACTGTCCCACCGGAACGTGACTCAGAAACGTAGACAGCAGTTGTTTCCAAGGTTCTGCTTATATGCCTCGAAGCTCTCGCTCCAGCTGTCGGTGAGACGGACAGCCGTCTGTCGTGCCGCCAAGGAACTCAGTCGCCCGGCTGGACGCATTGCATTGCCTCATGTACTGGGACAAATTCTTGCAAAAGTTTGTTATACAGTTTTCCTTCAACTTTTACAGTTATTTGCTCTTTCATTTACTACAATGGAAAAGTTTGCAGACGTAAATAATGATATATTAATGACTTTAGTATAACAATATCCAGTTGTTTACATACGTAGCACCTATAGGACAGACGTAAACCTTGTTAGGAGTCGGTAGGTGAATATCTTGAATAAGTACAATTCTAAACAAACGTCTTCATTTATGTATATTATGGCCGCAGCTATCTGCTGATCGGTTCCTGCATCAGCGACAGTCCCTTGATTAGGCAGCACGGAATTCCATTTTCGTATCGTCGTCCAGACGTGTGTCTGATAAAACGTGACCAAACTGCAAAAATAACTTAGACGTACAAGTTTTTCAACAGAAGACAGGCCCCGAAGAGATTCGCTAAATTTGTAAGTGGCTACCTATATATTGTAGGCCATCTGCCGGCAGTCAGTTGGCCTCAACCACGTGAAAGGGAAGTAGAAAGACTCAGGCCGTGTTACAATTAGTTTCCAGTCTCGTTTTTCGTAATTTGTAATTGGTATTTTGTACGGTTTAGTCGGAAAACGACGACATTCAACTGTCTAGCATGCCTCTTCTACTGTTATTTTCATGTTACGTGATTCCAAAATTAAAAGTCCACAAATTTCTTAAAATGAACAGCAGGCCCTAATTATTCCCGGAAGTTATTAGAGGTCAGTTTAAAATATAAAATTAATGGAATAAAATTAGCATGTGAAATATTAACTTTAAAAAATAGTACTATTAGAAAATATATATTTCAATAATACTTCAGCAACTTTCTTTGTGAAATAATGTTTGTGAGTAAAATACACATTTGTTTAATCCATTAACCTCGTCTATATGTGTATTTAAACGTTTCAAACAGGAAAAACTAATATGATGGCGATTTGGTAATTTGTATTTCGTAATTTGTCAGCTTCACTACAGGTTATCAGTGTTAAAAGTTAAGCAACAGAAAAATTTTCCCCACTAGATAAGCGCAAGTGTCGCATGTGTACCAGATTTTCTCTGTTAAAAACCGGATGATTATCATAAATCAAATATAAAATAACTTCGTAACTAAGTAAAATCTTTCTCTTTTATTATTCACGTAGCTTTTAGGAACACTTCTCACCTAACGGCGGACATTTTCCCTATGGCAAACTCTCCCACAAGAAACCACGTTTTGTTCCTAATCTGAGTAGAATAATCGTTAGTGAGGGCCACGCGACCATCTTGTTAACAAAAAAACCAATTGTAAGATGGCGTCAGTTCTCCCCCGGAGGCTATGGCGGCGTGCGAAGCCCGCGTGGCAGCTGTCGCGGCTCGCAGCCACGACGGCGACCACGCGACATTGCGGCTAGCCCCGTCGCACGCTCCCTGGGAGGCGTATCTGGCCACAGACCAGCCCACCACACAGAGGCGGAACCGTAGCTCGTTCCTCACCTCACTCTGGACCCAAGCACTTCGCCAAATCATTTGAGAACAAGACAGCCGCCAAGCATGCCAACGTTTTACGCACATCCTGCTTTCGTCATAACATTTCACGACTATAGTCTATTCGTGGTTTCTTCATACCTTTTTTAACAAGGCTTTGAAAAATCATTCCATCTATGAGGTGTTTGTCTGTTTCCTAAATATGCCATGTATCACAAGCGTTTTATACTTGTGTTAACATAACAGTACCTTACTTTTTGGTTAAATTTAACTTTTGTGTACATTCTATATAAAAATTAATTTATAATTAAAGTGATTAAAAAAGGGAGAAAATAGGTATGTTGGTAACGCCAAGTAAGAAATAGTTATTATACAAAATATTATTACACTGAGTGCGCACGAATGCCGCGCGTGGGCCATTTGGTAAAATTTTCTAGACTTAAGCCTTTATGCCACGATAAAAATTTCCTTACAAGCTCAGGAGGAAGCTTCCATAGGATGTGGTACCCGAGCCTGCATGCAAGCAGTTATGGAGGGTTCTTTGGAATAATCTATCCAATGATACTTGTTGCCGCACAAGTAAAGGTAAGTCCATTTTGTATTATTTTACTTCTGCAAGTGTGGTTCAGGAACAATTTTCAGTCACGATTTCAGCATTTTGTGTTTATGCACAGAGTCTAATCGTTTTATTCTTACAACTGGATCTTTTGTGTTAAATAAACACGAATATTACCATAATTTTCACAAATTTATGTTTTAGAGTTAGTAAACATTTTCGGGTATTTTTTTAAATATTTATTCGTATTTAACAGTTTCGCGCTCTTTCTAAAAAAAAATATATAAACAAAATGACTCTACCACCCTCTCTCTATTGCAGGGAACCCTCCATCGAAGATTGCACACGACCAATTACAAAACGTCCTCGAAAACGGCCAGCAGGTGGCCAAATCCTCCATAGAACCATCCATACACTCGTCCATGCAGGCTTGCATGGAATCGTCCAAGGAATCTTCCATTGTGGCATACACGCTTTGCTTGCAAGAGGTGGAGGAATATCCTTGAAGTAGGACTTAAGCAAGGCTTTATAAAAGTTGGAAATAATCTCGAATAGACTATATTTAATCACGTGAGGGGTATGCCAATCTTGAGCTATTTTCCGCGACTGGAGCACAGAACAACGGGAGCGATAAGGACTACTCTGTTAAGCACATGCATCATACTCACTATGTTAGAAATTTCTGTAGTAATGACGAATAACGGAAATGAGATCCATAAATATCAAATACGGAAGCTCTTCGTATTATTATGGCTTCGATTTTGATACATGAACAGTACAGATGATACCTGTGTTTGAGGAATGAGGAATGTTTTTGTGGAATAAGGAATGTTTTTGTGGAATGTTTTTGAGAAATAAGGAATGTTTTTCAGGAATATTTTTAGGAATGAGGAATGTTTTTGAGGAATGATGAATTTTTGAGGAATGACGAATATTTTTGAGGAATGGGGAATGTTTTTGAGGAATGAGGAATGTTTTTGAGCTGTAAAGAAAGTTTTTGAGTAATGCATTCGGGGAATGAAAGTGTAAAAATCTGGGAACGACCCTGCCGGGAATCGAACCTGTCTCGTCGTGTTGGGGCGAAGTGGCCAAGTGAAGAATGGGCTGGTGTTGAGATGGACCTCCTTTGCGAAAACGTGTGTATAAAAGAAAGGATGCTGTGCGCGTACTCGTGATGGGAAACGAGAGCTCTAGCCACTGCTTAGCCGCGGTCCCCCTCTAATGCGACATCATGGAATAGGTCATTGTTGCAAAATGGGCCTGGGGTGCTGTTTTCTATGGGGAGCCTGGAATTATATGTCCCAATCTTCATAATTTCGCAAATTGCAGTAGGCCTCCTGACCTAAGTAATTTCTTCTGCAGTCTAATAATTTTTTTTAAATTTTGATAGGGTAAAAAAATCTTATGTGCATAATCATGAGTATGTTTGACATATTTTCGTGAATTTATTGCTTATGTGTTTGCATAATGCGAGATTTTATACCTTCGTGGCATCACGAGGGGCTTATAAGAGCGCGAGTATTTCAGCAAGCATAAGAACTCTTCCTGGGCATTATGGTAATGCATGAAGTTTGACGCAAATGGAACATCGATAATAGTCGATTTAGCACTCGCTTCTGGCCTTTCAAATATTTATCGTTCGTAGTCTATGATACACTGGTATGTCTGCGCTGAAATATTGCCAACGTGCGTATGCAACTCTACAGGTTAATAAAGAACTGGGTACTATTTTAGAATCGATATTCAGATCTGATATTATGTCGCTTTCTGTGTATTTGTAAACAAATATTTTATGGGGACCGGGCTTTAAATTTTTTTTTAGTGGTCATGTCCTTTGTGTTTGAACATAGACGTTTCCTCAGAAGGTGCAAGATTAATACAACTTAATTACTAAACTTTTTTCACCACGGAATATCGCGTCGATTCGGAAATACAAATATGTAGCACTCTTCGGGCAATAAGTATATTATCTACAGTTCGTTTATAGGATTTTTTTTTCCTTTTCTATAATAGGTGACTTTTATCTCTTACCTTCCTTAATTTAATATATTTATATACTAGCTGTGCCTGCGGCTCCGCTCGCGTGGACTACATAATTGTTTTTTAGGTTTATTAAAAAAAAAAATTATCGAAATCAAAATTTGCAGCGGACTCGTAATAAATACACGTACATGCTCGAACGTGATTTGTTTGTTACTAACTACGCGAGCCGACTGAGTGCTGGCCGAGCCTAGGCGACTCGTGTATACTCCCCCCTCCTCTATAAAACAAACACCACACAACAACCCAGCCCCCTCCCCCACGCTTCCAACCACCGCCACCCACGGCTTCGCTCGAGTGGTTATAGTAACAAACTTATATGGATAAATAACGGTATTTGTTAGTAGACAGACACTGATCATAAAAACAGAACACAGCACTAACGATGTCATTTTTTGATGCTTGAAGAGCTCTTTTACATAGCCACTGGTCGTCATTTATATTTCTCTGTTGATCTGAGTAAACGCTAGAAATCAGTTCCGTATCACTCTGCACCAAATTACTAAAATCCCCCGTTAGTGACACACAGCCCTCGGCATCTGTTTATAACTTCCATCTCCAATTTTTATAAGAATAACAGCATAATGTCCTCCATCAACGTCATTGTAGAGGTGCGCTCTCATATTTGTCGTCAAACTGAATTTCTTGACATTTGCCTATAAACTTGACGACTTGAGACAGGCTTTGATTTCATCTGCAGGTGTTCCCCTCTGAATCACCGGTAGAGTTTCGCGGAAGTCACTAGCCAGTAATACAACCATTCCTCCCATAATGTCTGTATTGTTTCGTATATCCTGTAGAGTTCGGTTTAGGGCCTCTATCGCTTTTTTATCTGGCATTGTGCTTTCGTCCCACACTAACAACTTAAATTGACGCAGAATTGTACCCCGAGCGCTTTTTTCACTAAAAAAATTTCCTGAGGGAATGAGTTTTTTTTTTCGGGATAAAAAGTAGCCTATGTCACTTCCCGACCCTCCAACTATCAATGTACAAAAATCACGTCCATCCGTTGATCCGTTGCGACGTGATAGGACAAACAAACAATCAAAAAAACCATTTTCGTATTTATAATATTAGTTAGTATTATATATAATAACTAAATATAATTGGCGCAAGAATGCCTCAGGTTTTTCTGTCGGAACAAGTGTTAAATCTTTTATTCATGAAAGGAGGTTTACATTAGTATTTGCGGAAGTGAGTGGATCGAATATTCTGTTAGATCCCCCTCCCCCTTATTTTTTCTCGAAATAATTTATCACTGTGTATGTGGGCGTGAAAATATTTCTGAGTATATGCATCAGTGGATGAAAGGACTCGTTTGTTTAGTTACGAAGAAAATAAAAATGATCCGATTCGGTATATATTTCTAGCATTATCAGACTGGCCAACAAAGAATAAGGTGCAAAATGGTAGCTTTTAATACCTGTAAAATGCAAAATGATATCTTGGTATTCCTGAAAAATGCAAGGAATTGCTCAATAGAGATATTGCTTTTTTTTTAAGTTAATACGTGCATATTTGCCTGCATTACGTGTTGCGATTTAGTTTTAATTTTTATAAGTTAAATCGTACATATTTTCCAGCATTACATGTTACGATTTTGTGCTATTTTTATTTAAGTTGGTATTTTTCTTGAAACGAGGATGAATTGTTAATCTGAAAGCCCGATATCGCGGATTCTATGCGAGAAAAGAATAGCGCAATCTTCGTCTTATAATTAACATATGTAAATATGTTTTATTCGTGACTGTCTATTAAATTCTCGTAAAATAGTAGCGTGAGCTTACATTTTCTAGGTAATGTGCAAGTTAAAATACTAATAAAAGTACATTTTATTCTATTTTAAGACGGGAGCTAGTTGCTCGGGTAAACGGGAACAAGTTTGGACTCAACCAAGAAACCATACCGGCATTCACCTGGAGGAATTTTTAAAAACGAAATTCGGGCCGAACGATTTGAGAATCGAACCCGTGTACCCCTGAATATGGGTCTCCCCTTGTGTTTACTTGTGCGTGCAGATATCTGTTTTTTATTATCCTATGAATTAAAATTGGTTGTGTGAGAAATAAAACATGCTGCTGGAGCGACGAGACCCCCGTGGCCACCTCTCAACTAACAAGCGGTCAGTGTGCTAGGCAAAGTCCATTTCAACACCTGGTGCAGCGAGGCTGGACGTGTGCGCGAGCTCAGATTACGACTGCACGTGTCTCTCGTTTACTGCTGTATTTATTGGGACTCGTATCCACTTCTTTAAGTACACTTTTTTCTTAATAGTTTTTAATGCGTCTATCAGTCTCACCTGCAAATTGGGATATTTCGTGCCCTTTAGGTGTGCGTGTTTGCTTGTGTGCTTGACGTATGAGTAGAGAATGTACCATTTTTTTAATTTCTTATTTTTATAGAATCAAAAAGTATATTTGGTATCACTGGAATTAATAAAAAATATCACGTTTGATTTTTATACAAAAATAAACAAAGGTGGAGCTCGAGACAGCATTTATTTACAAAAAAAAATTGTTCATGAAATTAATTTTCTAGTATTCTAAAGGGATTAAAATAACTCTAAAATCTCATAGCCTCCTTAATGCACTGGCTGCAATATGCTCTAATTTTTTTCGCACTTGTGAAATAATTTCATATATGTCTCGACAAGGTCGACGGGTAGTAAATGAGAGCTGTATGCGTGTGTCTTTACTGGAATTCGTATTAGGTATAAATCTGCATGTTGGACTAGCATGTAAGTAATAAAACTGTGTTTTAATTGGCGTAATTCATAAATAGTGAATACTATTGCCACCTGCTGGATTAGAGACCGCANGTAATAAAACTGTGTTTTAATTGGCGTAATTCATAAATAGTGAATACTATTGCCACCTGCTGGATTAGAGACCGCACGTATACATGCACATGTTCGCATGTCACTTTTTATTCTGCTTAAGTCACGTAGCAGTGTGGCGTGACTCTGCCGGGGAGGACGGGAGTGTTTTACCGTGGATCAGATATATCTATAAATGCAGCGAGCGCTTGCGAANGTAATAAAACTGTGTTTTAATTGGCGTAATTCATAAATAGTGAATACTATTGCCACCTGCTGGATTAGAGACCGCATGTATACATGCACATGTTCGCATGTCACTTTTTATTCTGCTTAAGTCACGTAGCAGTGTGGTGTGACTCTGCCGGGGAGGACGGGAGTGTTTTACCGTGGATCAGATATATCTATAAATGCAGCGAGCGCTTGCGAANTGTGACTCTGCCGGGGAGGACGGGAGTGTTTTACCGTGGATCAGATATATCTATAAATGCAGCGAGCGCTTGCGAATGTATGAAAGTACAGTAATTTTGTTTGCCGAAGGTAACGGTTTTTTTTATAATTTTTTACTTGTGGTGGGTGTACCTCTACGCAAGCTTCTTTTCACAGCATTCCCCCCTCCTCACCAAATTACTACATCTACGTTATTTGCGTGTTAAAGAGATTTATACCTGGACACTGGGAGCTAGAAATATCGCTGCACGTGGAGTAACCACATGGATATTTTTCCCCGCTCCCTAAATTTCCTAATATACTGATTTTAAACTTAGGAGGAAATGTTTTTAATAATGATTATCTATGCATTGTCAAGGGGGGGGGGTGCACGGGCTACTTCCCTGTGCATATCGCATATTACGGGAGTGCCGCAGTGATTTTAACTCTGTTTTTGTGTTTTTCGAGCCATGCTTACTTCATAGAAATCCACATAACGCGTCTGTATACGGCATATGATTATTTCGAACATACAATTTGTACAAGTGTTTTGCTGAAGGAGGACAAGCATGTTGTTTTGTGGGGAAGAGGCACTGGGTGATTGATTTATCGTTAATATTTACCCCGAAACACGCTCTTTGTATACTTCTTTCTCGTGAAGTATATTTCCAGTATGAGGTTTNTTATCGTTAATATTTACCCCGAAACACGCTCTTTGTATACTTCTTTCTCGTGAAGTATATTTCCAGTATGAGGTTTCACAGTATATTCGTTATCTTGCCTTTCGTTGAATGGGTCAGTTTTCCAAGCTGCATTCAAGCCACATATTACAGTTTATTGGTGGTGTGTTTATGTGGACAGCCAACAGCGATGTTCTTTCCCNTTCTAAGCTGCATTCAAGCCACATATTACAGTTTATTGGTGGTGTGTTTATGTGGACAGCCAACAGCGATGTTCTTTCCCATTCGAGCTAAACATGTGCAAACATCCTTCGAATACCCGCTCTCGTTGTGGGGCATAGATCTTTAGACTGTGATCGAATGCAGTTTGGTCCTCTACGAAACCATTGTCATTAACCAACCTAGACCCTGCCACTATTCTTGGGCGTGATGGTTTCTGGCACGATGGTGGATGCTCATCCTGAACCCTTAGTTTTGTGGGATGTACACTCGTACGATGATGTGAAGGAGACTGTACACGGCGGTTTATGGCAGATTAAGGTCCTACAGTTACGCAGGTTTTTGCATGCCTCTTAATATTATCGCACTTAGCAAATGCCATTCCACATTTAACACTCTTATATGTCACTCGATCTGCATAATTCGAACATTCATAGTTTTTGTGTCTTCAAATACATTTGGTAAATGCAAATGAAGTGTTACAGCAGCGTCATGGTTACTGAGTTAAAGCCTTTGAAAATTAGATTGATGGTAAATATATGAATTAAAAAAAATTAGTTCTAGTGCCGTATTTTATGAGGATATATCTTCCTCCAGAGACTACCAGGCTCAAACCGATACTCCAAATTTGAGCAGTTTTGTAATTTCGCGGGAAAATATAAGCGTATTACTTGCATTCTTGATAATATCCTGTGACCTGTAGTAATTAAATATCTGAACTTACCACTCATAATGCTAAAAGACGAGGGGTGAGAGAGCGATCTGTCACATCCGGCATCAGACGAGAAACTGTGCCGAGGGTCGGCATTATTCCCATTATATATTTTCCTCACACCAGCAGCTCTGACTGACAATGCTGGTAACAAAAGCGGTAGTCGTAAGGGATTAAGAGAGGGTAATTAATTGTTTCGACTAAAGTGGCGGGGTGAGGGGTTATAGAATAAATACTCAATTTCAATGGTAATTTAATAAGCATTAAAACGAAGGTCTTTGATCTGTCTTAATTCAAGTTTTTAATACTAAAAATTACTGATATAATAAATTATGTTGGTAGGTATACCATAGTTTTTAAATAGGTTAAAAAATGACATGTCTTTTGTGTCTATGAAACAAATGTGAGTTCCGACATCTCACTAGCTACTGAATCAGCAGAATAAGCGGGTATGGGCATCTCGCCTGGCAGTGAAATCAAGAAATTATTGCCACCTAAGTTTTGAAAATAGAATTCTATATATAGAGCGCCAACAGCAGCACATATACTTTAAAAACCTAAACAAATATAGTTGCTGCCTGGTGGCTAAATAGGCAGCTCACCTGGTGACGAAATCAGTAATTAATACACTAGCGCCATCTAGGTGTCGAAAATATAAACAAATTACAAACTAAAAAAAACAAGATGGCTTGTTTTAGCATAGGTAAGAGAGAACCTCAGTTCGCCTGGTGGCTAAATCGAGAAGTTTGCACTACCTGGCAGGTTATTTGGTAATTAATACACAAGCGCCACCTAGGTGTTGAAAATGTAAACATATGAAATCCAAGATGTTCACCACCAGCAATGTATAAACAAATGACAAACGAAAAACCCACCGGGATGGCTGCATACGACGGAATGAGCAAAGCGAGGGGTGGTGGTGGTGAGGGGGACCTTCAAAAATGTAGATTTTTTAAAATAAATGTTTTAATGACAAATTGTTTAATAATAATTTTTAAGGTCGCCGGAGTTAAGGTTGACTGTAACCAGGGCCAAGGTCAAAGGTCAAGGTCAAAGTCACTTGGATCCATTATGGCCGTCGGCTGACCGGAATGGCAGAACGCGAATAGCTCCGACTCTCCGGTCTCAGGTCCCGATGGGCCAAAGTCCCCAGAATCCCTCTACTGTGCTCGTTTCAGAGCTCGATTTTTCCCGCGGCAAGTTGTAACCAAAAATTTTTAATTAGCCCATGAACCACGGAGATGTCCAGCACGATACACTGATCAGAAATTACCTTTTCAACCCGTATTTTATGTTTAATAACGATTCAAACACTCATTATAGAACTATGCCAAGATAAGAAGTAAGTAATTTCTCTTTCAGAACAAATACCAAATGTCAACTGCCAGTGTCAACTACATGTAGCCACTCCCATCGTGCGCAAAAAAAAAAAAGTTTTCTTTTTATTGCGAAGTCAGCTTAGTTACTATGCGGTTTCTCTTGAGTATATTCAATAACTTACGCCCATCTGTCAACCCGAAACAGAAGCCTGATTAACTGTTCACACATGTTGTAGTGTAAGGTAATGTTGGAAATTCTTTACTTATTTCAGTTCTATGCTTATTAGAAATCGTACATTAATTGTGCATATTTAATACACAGAATATTACTGAACACGCTGCCCAAACTGAAACCACAACACCAATGGATAGAAGGGGGAAAAATTGTCAGTATTTGTCCGGTAATCATCTGGAAGAACTAAATAAAATTGAAACGTGTTATTGTGGCTGCATTTTGATTATTTGTGATCGTTTAACAACGCAGTTTCCAGGATTCATACATTTATAACTGCTCAGTAACATGCAACGTGTTGTACACGTAGTATTGATAGCTGTGCCTTGCTGACACTGCACCTTTCTTTTTTAATTACAACGTTGTACTACATATACGATAACTTATCCAGGTATAGGTATTCTGGGATTTTATGATTCTTCAACCCACAGATTCTGTGGTTTCAAACATCCTGCATAGACAGTCTTCAGCTCATACGCACAAAAATATACCCTTTGTTTGTAGTTCATGTATATAATGAAAAAATAAAGTATTTGGAATTTTTTCTAGAATAACTACTACAGGATGAAAAAAAAATGAGATTCTCAATTGTGTTTTGTAAAAACTTTTCTGGAACACAAAATGAAGAGTGTTTTTAAAAATGTAGGCTGTATTACGGTTACAAGAAACTTTTAAATTGGAAACTTTATGATTTCTTTTATTCATATAGGCGTAATTTCACGCAAAAGACACAGTATTAAGCGTCTTAAAAAAAGTATCAGTGTAGTTGAAACGAAAGTGTGAATAGTGCAATATGCTTCTAGACGTGTCTTCTAGGCTGAATCAACGACGTAAGAAAACACAAAGACAGTATAGTCTAAAGAAAGTGTGTGCTTCAATTACAACAGAGATTAGGTTTTTCAAAAAAGTCACTCTATTGTCTTTGGCAAGAACGCACAATACAATATGGTCTGCATGTGTGGCGAGAGGTATTATTGCTTGAAATTTATTTCCTTATTAATTCGATTTTTAACAGTTATTTTTAAATTAGCTGTCTTTATATCGCACTTAAATATTTTGGATTATAAAAACCAACTGTGAAGGAAATGTTCTTTCTATATCAAAATATAAGTTATGGCATTTTCTTTTTTTCTGTGAAAACCAAATGTCACCGAACCTGGTACAGTAAATCGATTTAACAACGTTTCACAAAATGTACGCATGTTCTTAGCTCTGCGTGGCCGCAAAGAAAACGTTTCCAACAGATTTGTTGACTACGCTATGTGTGTGTGGAGCTCGCATGCATGTGTGCTTAACGAGATACAGAGAAGAATAGAGAGATAGATAATGAATAGAATGAATGATTCAAAACTATGTTATTTCTTCTATAAGAACATTATACTTAAGAGGAGTAAACTAAATGAAATAAACAACATTACCTTTTAAATTTTATAGAATTACACTACGTATCTAAATACATCAGTAATAAACGTTGTTTCACGTGTATAACATAACATTATCTTTATTACATTTTAATAAGCGCATCATGGCACCAGCATTTAACTTCATCATACTCATGACATAAAGTTCTCGTTACTGTATTCTTTTACAAAGTCAGGGCAAAATTGTAAACCATTTTCAACAGCGTAACACCCGCTTGATACGCTACCATAATTATGCTCCCAAAGCATTCATTATCGCCTTCTCTTTTCTTTTGCCTAACATCTCACATTCGCTATTCGGAAATATATTATACCATAACTTTTCCCCGTAATAGTTGCCTTGTGCCTTCGTCTCCGTACTCAGGCCACGTATAGCAGTCACGTTATTTTAGAAACCCCGGAGGGAAATTTTGAAAAGTACTTTAAGTTTCTACCTGGGTCGTGGATAAAATTTTTACAGATGTCGTTAATAACGTCACAGTAAAACTTGGGTTTTATTTAAAACGAATTATTTCTATCCAACATTTTCCTCCACTTTCCTTTTGCTCTTACGCTAAGTGGTTCCAACAATTCTGAGAAGAATTAACTTGTTTTGATTAATGTGTTTTCCCTCCCTTGAGAGCAGACTGCCAAGACCATAAAATGGCTTTAGCTATTCAGTCACCAAGTGTATTAAGTTGAGCGTAGAATACAGTAAATTTCGCTGATTTCTTTTATATGAAGGTAGATTTCAAGTACATGCTATGTTGTTCTTATTACTGGTATGACGTGAAAGAATTTAATCAGACTCTGCGTGTCTGCTTGCTAGTAATTAACTGAAATCAACACTGCGATGGAGCATGTGCGTGTCTGCATATTGGTAATTAACTGGAATTACAGCGTGATGGAGTAATGTGCAACCCACTACACAAGGTTTGTGAGTGTAGCAGGAGCCAATGAACAATCGATGCTGGCTTGAGCATACAGATAACGGCGAAACATCTCTGGTTATGCGAGTAACATAGAGGGCAGCAGTTTTGGCACAGAATAGATTTATACAAAATTGAAATGGCGTAGTGGTCCTATTGATATGGGCGTTTACATTCGCTAATTGGCTGCAAGGGGTTCTGGAAACAGGCCTTGTGTCTGGCTACTGCCGAGGAAGCACACGGAATCTTCGTGAATGATATTGTCTCCCACTTAGGAAAACCGAGTTCGGTTCCCGGCGGGGTCACTCCCGGGGTAAGTACTGAAGAGCATATAGAGTCAGCCACACTTGACCCTCGTCGACCTAGATGTCGAGAATGGTAGAGCTGTGGAAAGGAAGGGCACTTACAAGCTTGGTATCCAAGGATGTGATCCAATACCAATAATTGACAAATGAGCCAGATTACAGCTTTACAAATAGATAAATATGGCTGCAACATGCTCAGTCAAACCACAACAACTGTAAACAACGTACCTCAGAAATTGAAGAAAGACGGCTGGCTACTTTGCAGTGAGAAAGATCCGGATACAGAACTGCCTAAGAAGTATCTCTGTGGCTAATGTGAACAAGTCAAGAGAAGTCCAGTTAGGGGATATAGTTGTAAGCTCGCTCTTCAGGAGAAGGAAAACAGTCAGAAAGGAGCAGAAGATTAACATACGGCCGTTTCAGCTGGTATCAAAAGGAACACTCGACGTGATCCGAGATATGATGAAGAGATATTCAGAGGACAGTTAGTGGCGATATATGGCACTAAAAATTGTGAAGTCTGCAGGTCATAGTGCCAGGTATATTCGGAAGGACCTTATTAAATTTTGAAGCGAGTCGGTGATACGTCCTTCCAGACTCGTCGTCGCGGCTCTCTGAAAAAAAAAAGTCAACGGTGGTTCAATTCAGCAGACTGACACTCTATGAATGCCCGGATATTGCGGAGTCTATTGGAATGAACGGACTTGAGGAAGGGGCAGTGTTACATGTAACTACTCCACGTTTTCTTTTGCCCTCTCTCTCGGGCAAGCGAAGCACATTGCTTCAAGGGCATCACCGGTAACTGGAGAAGAATGTGCGAAGTTGCAAAGAGACCGCAGCATGACATTGATGCATGCTGCATTAAGACTATCGGGACTAATGTCGCTCCCGTCCTTGAAGAATCAACGTGTTGGGATAGTCGTTGTGCGAATTTTTTGGTCATCATCCCGTCTGCCCCTCAGTGCGTCTGGTGGTGCAAAGAACCCTCGGGGCCAGGTCAACTGAGCTATATAACCCGTGAAATGAACGTTTGTGATTCGCGGGCAGACTTAACACATAACGCATAGCTATTAAACCCACCCAGGCTCAAAGATACAGTATGGCTGAGATAAAGTGTTTTAAAAATACACTACTGAAAAATGAAAAAAGAACCTCTTGACGGACGCTTCGCAAGATATCCAAATTCAATTCACATGCAGTACAGGTTACTATTAAACACGACAGAGTCGTGGTCTTATTTGTTAACGGGGCGCTCTTAGCCGCGAGGCCATACCGCACCCCGGCCTCCCAGTAGGCGTGGAAGAGGGATCACGCCCTCTCATCGCAGACATGACCAGCACTTTCTGAATTGACCAAACCCGTTTGCCCCGACCTGTACACAGGCCGCACCAGGCAGAGCCCCGATCTGATATTGCAGATCGCACAGAGCATGTCCTACCACAAGGCCTGAGATTCTAGCACTCAGATTACCAAGCGTGTGGTATAGCCGGAGCACTACCCACGCCCCTGACGTGATCTCGGGCACGCCCCCGGAACAATCCTGTTCAACGTCCGGCTCTTTTAGCAAGAGGGGGAATCTCTCCGAGCCTTCTCCACATGCAGTACAGGTAGAATATAGGGTATAATCACCGGCGCAACAGTATCCGCCGGAAAATAATGACTCCAGAAGTGTGCCTTCCTCGAGAAGCAATGCCTACAGAAATTCTTGCATGTAAACGATCATAGAGGTGACGAATATCGTCCTGCTGAATGGAATTCCAGGCATATTGCACTTGGTGGCTCAACTGGGCAAGAGTCGTCGATGGAGCAGGAGATCGGGCCAAAAGACGTCCAACCCAGTACCACGCATTCTTAATGGGGGAAAGATCTGGTGATTTGACTGGCCAGGAAAATTGACGAACACCTTGTAAGGCATATTGGGTTGCACGAGCGGAATGTGGACCGGCATTGTCCTGCTGAAGTAGCGCATCCTCCCGCCCCTGCAAAAAATGGTAGCAGGGCTGGTTGGATGACGTTCTGGATGTACTGTGCATTAATCAATGTTCCCTGTATTAACACCAGAGACGAACGGCCATTGTAGGATATGGTTCCCCAAACATTATCTCAGAAGTTGATCTAGAGTGTCGCTGCCGTACACACTGTGAAAGATGCCGCTCACCAGGCACTTCTTGTCCGACATGTTCCGCAATTCTCCAGTATGACCATCCAGCTTCCCGGAGTCCCATTATTCGATCCCGTCCACACTCAGTTAACTTTACGAATGGGGCTCGCCTTCGCTGTCCTATCTTGCTAACAATGTCTAAACGACCTCCGGAGTACAGTGAAGCCCTTGCAACTACACGCTTTTCCCGATACTCATCTGGTTACATCTGTGTATTTTGACTGTCTGCTTCAACTCCGCAGTCTTCTCCAGCGCTGCGCTTAGAATCACTTCATGTGCTGCCGTCTAGTAATGTCTTGTGCTAATTTGATCGTTCTCAATCACTTCCATACTAGCGATATTTTTTCATTTTCCAGTTGTGTATAATAAGAGAGGAAACGGTTTCGAGAAAACAGGGCGTTCCTACTATCAGCACGTTCCGTGTGGACTGAGTTATACTTGATTCGCTTATTTTATTGCTAGGTGTTATGGAAAAAGTTAATAGTGGTAGGTAGTGTGATTCTGTGTCGCCAGAGTGCCCTGCCAACCGATTGGTAAATATTTCCAAACCACCCGATAGATGGCACCACAGTCGTATCTCCCCCCTCACACACACACAGACAGTTAATGTCATCTATTCACGGAACCACCGAGTGCCGGGTAATCCGTTTACCTTATCTGTCGCTTCCAGCAGATTGCTCTCTGCGATAACAATGTGTTCGAGTGTTAGCAGTACTCCGACCATGTGTATGACAACAATATGGAAGATATGCACATTTGGAAAGCCAATAATACATTTTTGTTAACCTTTTACAATTGATTACAGTGGCTGGGAGCATTTAGGATTCTTTATTTTTATGTGTATATAAAATTATGGCAATAAAAATGTAAATTTGTTTATATACGCCAATTTAGGTGTTTGCCCGAAATTGTAATGTGTCAAAAGGCAAGTAAGTTACTATTGAGTAAACAGGGAAGGAATGGGAATGAATTTTCTTTCGATAATGAAACTTATATTGGCAGTGTTTACTTCCGAGAAATTGACCATTAATTCTATTATTTTTCACGATGTTATTAGTGTATAATGTTTGCACCAAATATCTTGTTTCGCGATGATGTAATGTTAGCAATTTTTCCTATATATAAATGTAGTAAAAATAAAAAAATAAAAAATCCCGGTTTTTTAGTCTAATCATCTGCTGGCACACTAGCACTTCTTAATATGAATTTTGTTGATATTTTTATATGCATTTTACATAAAAATTTTCGCAAAACTTTTCGTAGCAACGAATGATTTTATTTGATGGGCTATATAAGTGACGATAGCGCCTTACTGAACAAAATCATGCACTAAGTAAATATTAATTCATGTAACCTGCAAGTATTACACTTTTAATTGCTAGGAATATTTAACGAGAAACCTATGTTGCTTGTGTTAGATTGAACATACAAATATAAACTGTCTTATTTTAAAGTAGTAAATGTGAGAGTAAAATAGCATTATAATAAGATTCTGAAAAATGTGTCACTACGAACTTCTGGAGTTTTTTGTATTGTATTTAGTATACGTAAGACTTTGTTTTTCTCTGTGCACTATAGTTCGAAAGTTTATACTGGAGTTTAAAAGTGGGTAAGTGTAAGAGAAGGCTGCTGCCTTAACTTCGCCACCAAACAAAACACGCACAAATAAATAGTATTCCTTGTAATATTTGTTTACCTCTACTTTTAAACAATAATATCGTTGCACCAAGCATAGTAATAAGTAGAAGTTAAGAACTAATGTAATGATTTATAATGTACAATGTACATATTTGCGGAAGAAAATACGCCAGGCTTGAATATATAATTTTTATTTTGTAGAAATAAGTAACAGGTTGTTACTTTCAAGTATGTTAATAAATTTGTGCAGTGAGTTACTCTTACATTATATGAAAAGCAGGCGGTTATTTACGTAAACGGTTAAAAGAAAATTGCAATATACAACAAACCTTTCTTAGGGTAACGAGAAAAAAGAGCTAAGATAATATTGTATTGAAAACAAATAGCCTTACTAACCTTTTGTAGACAGAAAATTAAAAAATTTACTCAAATCAGGCGACTAATATAAATTAACTAAGTTTCGTTTTCCCTGCCTAGAGAAAACTGCATTTTAGTGTTTTTCGCATTTTCAAAAGTTTGAAATGGTATTAGGAGAGACTTTGTGAAAGGCTTTGGTAAGTAATTCGTGCTCGAGAATGCTTGGTATTACAACTGAGAGATGATCTTCAGTTATGTAAATAATCTGGATTTGAAGTTAATTGGAATATAGCAGCCACCTGGTTCGAAAGTATTTTAATGTGAAAATAAAGAATATATTACTTATTTTGTCGGTGAATAAAAAAACAACTAAATAAGTGAATGAACCAGCAAGACTGTAAATGACTACATATTTGATACTTTTCTATCAACCTTGTGGGCCAGTTCTGTACAATAAAAGCAGAGGTTGTGTTTGCTGAAGAATGTGTAAATTGTCTGAAAATTAACACACAGTACATGTAACGCTGAAAATAAGATATATATGCACTCGCGAGATACTTCGTAAAGCTTCCGTAAGGCACCGATAAATAAAAGAAAATTGTCTGATGATCAGTTCAGGATTGTAACCACTCTTATGAAAAACTTAAAATACAGAAAAAAATATTAAATTAAATTTTGAATTTTTTGGAAGGTATTATCAATTATTTAATACATAATGGTAAACAAAATTTTGAATGTTGTTATTATTTCGTTACCGAAATGTTTGGTTTTCTTGATATAATACAGCAATTCGTCTATTTCCTACATGCAAACAATCACGCATGGAGTCTGTCACCGTACCACATCCGGAATGGCGGCCATGGCTGTGCCCTGCAACAAGCATACTCGACAGCGTGAGTTCTTTATGCGATGACGTCTAGTTGGCAGAAAATTGTTAAACATTAGGTTAGGAAGTTGGAAGGACGCCATTATTAGTGGTGACATGCATCTAGAAGTCGTGTATGTTGCGTTGATTCTGAATGTTTTAAGGAGCTATGTTTAATGCCTCTATCTCAGTAAGCAAGGTGACGTGCATCGGCTGATTTAAGTTGTTCTAGACGGGATATTGTTCATATAATTTATGAAACATCACTAGACACTGGCTGTCAGAAAGGTGCACTCGTTCGTGAAATTGAATAAACTGTAAATTACAAAATGTAGAATTTCCTGAAAAACGTTTGGTATTAAAATAATAGCAATTTTGCAATTCGTAGGGCGCAGGCCACATTCGTTCCTCTGTTTCTTCGCCATTATTTTGCTAAAAATAAATTTTTTGAAATTAATTTACTGAATTATATTATTTTGGAAACATTTGGTATAGCGCAGAAAAAACTTAAATTTATATTTTCTTATATAATTTTAATTTTTAAAATATTGCAATTACAGAAATACTTACGCCCAGTGTCCACAAGTTCACAAAATATAAACAAAACAGAAACCCAAAGTCACAATTAAAGGAATGTATGAAATACGTATAACTACCTATATAAGGGTGACGAATTTTTCTTGTAAAACATATAAGTAAGAATGTGAATTAATTTTTTACTTCTCACAAAAAAATATCACTTGTTTAGGGAAAGAGTATGACTGAAAAAGTCAATCATATTTTTAATGTCAATAAAGAACTTACTGCTTCAAAGAGCAGAATTTTAATTGATTGTTATTATAGCACAAAACAAATGTTAATTCTCCTTCCCAGTTCCTGACGTTGAGCGATCTTACATTACGTGTTAAAGATAACTAATATTATAAATGTAATTGACACATGAAATTTATCTTACAAAACATTCCATACTTTAAAAAAAACTGAAAGATATTGTATTCCACTGGACGAGTGTGTCTCATGTGGCAGGAGAAACCTTTTTCTTTCCATTTTGGGCAACAGGTTTTGGCACAGCACTTCGCAGAGGCATGCTTCGCTGTTTCCTAGAATCTAAAAGCTCTGGTGCTAAAAGAGCATCGTAAAATACATCGAGCTTTTCAAACATGTTTCTAATGAACATGTCATCCCTTTCAGGAATCATATCTTGTGTCGTTGAGGAGTTATCCATAATTATATAATTGGTCTTGCTCCCACCAGGAGCATTTTCGGCGCATTTTCAGGTAATGCAATTACATACGGTTTATAACTAAAGTTGATGTAAATGGAAAATAACATTAAAATATCATGACGTTAACTCTCATGAGAATTTCGGAAAAATTCAGATATATCTATGAAACTCAGGCACCGTATACATATCATTGGTTAAAATATGTGTTAGAGATTATTTACATAAATTAAATAGTGCAAAAAACTTTAACGATGCACAGAAAATAAAGTTTTGAGTCTACATACGTCATATAAAATTCAACTAATTCTGGTGGTTTTACATGACATATAACGATAAATAAGTCAATGTCGTGAATTGTAAATGCACAGATCTTTAGATAACATTAAAATATCAATACGGAAAAATGAACACGTATTTTATCAGTAGACAAAAAAACAATACACAACACAATAAACCCAAAGCAATATAAACTCTCTGATTCTCAGCCAATCTCAACAACACAAATCGGTGGAATTGCCTCTATCAGGAAAAAATGGAAAATAATACAGTAGGCTGCTTCTGCGAAACGATATTAGTCGTAGAATATTGATGGAATAAGTGTTCCAGCCACAGTATGATGGAGATTTGACTACAATGTAAGGTATTTTTTTTTAAATCTGTTATCTATCTTACTGCGCTATCAAACCGTGACGTGAACAGGAAAAATATGCGAATTCAAATTCAGCTATTTGTTCGAAAATATTTAATTTTCAATTACGTTTTTTTTTGTTTTGGCCTCATTTAGTACCACGAGAAATTTTTATAAAAATATCACGTGTCATGTATAATTCTATCAACGCAGTGAATTCGCCACATTTAATGAAATGTAAACGTACTAGAGTGTCACGATGGTTACGTGAAAACTAAATGAAAGTTAGACTAGTAGCGTTACCTGCTAAATTACTACTATTTTCACTACTATTTTTGGGTGAAAACCGCATAAAAGAGAAGTATGTTTTGTTGTTTGTTTCGCTCAATGTTTTGGTGTTTAGCTTTTTATAAAAATATTTTCATGTAAACAAGTAACGTAAGATCACAAACAGAGCAGTTATAAATGTTATAAATGTTATATATATATATATATATATATATATATATATATATATATATATATATATATATATATATACACACANGTCACAGTTTGGTCGGCCAGACGTCGGTGGATTGAAAAAGAGATTCTCATTGAAGGTTTACAGTGAACGCCTTGGAAATGTACGTGCACACGTTATAAAACGACATAAAACGATCACCTCCACTAAAAAGTTTACAAAAAATATATACAGTATATGCAATGCAATGCAATGAATGAGATGTAAATCTCATTCATATTTCGTAGTTTGCATGTTTCAGTGAATTTTTAAATAAAAACTGAATTTATTAATTTGTTATGTTCAACAACATCAATCTAAGAATGATAATTAAAAATAATAAAATAAAATGTTAATATAACCGTACGAAAATAAGACGTAATATATAAGTAAACGCGGTTTCTTTAATTTTCCGTTTACTTCCAACAAAACATTAATGGGTATTTTTCCCCCCGGTTTTTTAATGTGTTCATACCAAAGCTCTCATCGAATCCAGGTACTGTAGTGAGCTGACGAAAAGGCAACACCGGGGAGAGGGATGGTGGTTGGAGCCGTATAGCCAGATCCTCGCTAATGTGTGCGTCCAAGGCAACTGTACAGCTACGCTACTAGCCACTACAAAATCAGTAGGCCATTAGTTGGAACCACAGGTACATGCACGCAGGGGATGGACACTATAGGACACGGCTGAACACATTTTCCAATCGCCATACGCTAAATCAAACCTTACGGACCAAACCTTTTAGAGATTTGTCGTGTAACGCCTTTTGAGTAGAAGCCTTGCTGACCCCCTTTGCAAGCGCCTGCCAGTTGACACGTGTCACGAGGCAGGTTAACAGCCAGAACAGATCGCAGTTACACGTGTCAAGGTTGTGCCGAGTAAGAGCTGGCATATCGCCGGAGCACCCGGATAGTGCTACGTACATACGTAGGAAAGCGGGAGAAATCACAGAGCCAAGCAAGAGTACCTCTAGCAAGCCTGTGAGATCAGTTGAGCGCCGAGATATCACAACATAATCATGTGGATTTCGCCGGAAATCAGAAAACACGCACCGCGGAGAAATAGCTGACAGAGTAAGCTAGGAGCAAGGTGCCACCTTCCCCCCGCCCCCAACCATCAGGAACCAGGGCACATTTTGTGAAAGACATTGTTCTGATTTCATCCCACCACCCCCTCCCCCAACAAGGCGACATGTGCCGACAATTAGGGAAGGAAGCTAGGGAGTATATAAGCTTTCTTGCGGGGAAGGTGGGATCCCGTTTATTATCACCACGCCGAGGGAAGAGTTGCGTCAAGGAATCGCGAGAAGACGTGAGCACGAGCCCGACAGCCATCCAGTGAGACGACACCAAATGCGGGCCTTTGTCCAAGGCCTACCACTTCGCCGGAGCTCATCCCCAGATGACAGCTTACCAGCACCCACAGCAGAGATAAGTATACAGTCGCCATCCAGAGAAGCCCCCCCCCACCCCGAAGTCGTACACAGTTAATACGAGTAGCCAGAATAGAGTAACACACCTCGGAAGTGTTGCTGTATGTTGTTTTTTTGTTCAAACTCGAGACAATATATTCGTCCTTCAAAATGAAACAGCAAAAGACTACCTTATTGAAAACCCCTCAACCTTCTAGGCACCTTATAGTCTATGCCTGGAGGAATTAACTACGACACTATAAGTCACCCTGTATTCTCTACAGGTGGGGTTAAACGCAAGTTACATTGGGTTCCCCAACCAAATAGCATCAGTTTATTACAACATTTTTCATTAAATATTAGCTTACATAAAAAAGTCTTAACTTCAAACAAAGTTCATAATAATTTTATGCAAGAAAATTTGTTCATTGTAATTATTTATCCCTAGAACTCATTTTCATCCACCTTGTTGTGCATTTCACGACTCTCAGAGTGGTATTCATGACAAACATAAACATGGAAAGGCTTGGCTTCAGGAAGCATGTTGCGGAATGAATTTGCGAGTAAATAATTAATTTACTCCAGCATTAGTTTTTAATAATGAGGGACAGTGTTAATATTAATCTATTATTGGAATTATTTGGTTTAACTTTGTTGCAGCCCATGCTACTTCTGTACCCGTTTTGTCCCACGAAAATTGGAAACTATTTTGGCTCTTCTGTGACAATATATATTAGTGATTACTTATTTTACGTAAACCAATGGAACGCCATTTTGTAAAGCGCAAATACATAGAAAATGTTAAGACAAACCACACGAGGAAAACATCCCAACAAAGTCCAAAATTTGTTTAAATGAATTATGTTGATTCAAATATAAAAAAAAAGTACCGGTAATGTAAAAATACATCACTCTGAAAAGAATTGCAACTCTCATTTTCAGCTTCTAGAGCTAGAAAAAAAGCAGCAGGTATGATTCACTTTGCTTGCAAACAACAAACTTCCCAAATATTTTTCAACATAATTCGTTTGCTATATGTACTTGAAATGCAAGTAAACGGCTAAACGTTTTGTGTAAACAAGTTATGAATAATTATAAGTATCACAAGTGAGTTGAACTGTGCGTAAATTGAATTTTAAAGGAGCAGCGAATTCAATTTTGTGTATGTCCAGTTTGCGTTTTCTTATAGCGATTGCGAAAAAAAAAATGTCTATTAGATAACATTGAGTGTCCACTCTGCACTAGTACCTGGTATACTCTATGCATACATGAAGGCGGGGAAAGGCATTCCTTAGGCCTGGTTTATAATAAAAATGCAATAACACAACTTAGCAAAATCGCAACGACGCAAAATGTCAAACTCTGAAATATTTAGGCACCTTTTATAAAAGTTCCTTGCGACTTTTATAAACAGTTACCTACCTAAATATTTCAGAGTTTGACAATTTGCGTCGTTGCGATTTTGCCAGTGTTGCGTTATTGCAATTTTTATAAACCAGGCCTTAGGCTTGTCTTCTTGTCAACTCCCTACGCACCCGTACACGTATGGCCTTTATACGTCACTTGTCGGCACCACGCTCCATGAATCCGGACAGCATTCTCATAGAGAAAGAATTTGTAAGCAAACATTTGTCTCTGTTCACGGTGGAAAACGTGTATGTGTGGTAGGTATTATGTACGACATTGTTGATATTTATCCTGTACGTTTTATCTTGAAGCATGGCACAGGATGAAGAAATTTTGTTTTCAACACGTATTCGTTCATTACGCTCACGTAATTGTGAAATTATTTACAAAAATTACCCAACACATGCATCTCGCTATGCAGTAAAACGGTTAACAGGTATAGTGCACTATTAAAATTACTTATAGTAATGCATTTACATATACAGTATATGTAAGTGCACACATATGCAGTGTACATGCATAAAATGTTATACTGTCTTCAAACGCAAACATCTGGCCGGTATGTGGAAACAGTGTCTGGCCATTTTAAGACGACACGATTTGTTCCTGACAGCATCCATGGCGCGGTGCCTACAAAGTTTCAAGTGTTCGGGAGTTTCAATTTTTTTTCCAATTTTGACAACAGTTTCAAATGTTTATGTCATCTTACAGCATATATTAAAAAAAGAAACAATAAAAACAGTATACGAGTGTTAACAATAGCATTGCAGCTTTCTCTGAACACTCCGATATCAATAAATCAAAACTTATTTCGAAACAGGAAGAACATACCACACATATTCCAGTTGATACTTCTAACGTGCTGACTGGTGTCCGTTTTTGTCAGACAAGCGGTCAAAAAGTGAACACATTGAGACATATTAATAAAAGATGCACACCACACGGTGGACGGCATCGTGTCGTATCGTTTAGAAATTGTTGTCGGAAAATCAACGGTGGCAACCCACAGCGATTTACGTCCGTATTATATGGCTTGTGAAGGCATCCATACAACTACCTTTGTCAACTGTGGGCACGGCTTCATTTATGGCGCCTGGAATTCCCTTGACTTGCGGCAAAATTAGTTGTTGGGTGTAATTTTTCCGGATTGTTTGGTTATTTATTTTATAATACTCTTATGTATGAGTGATTGTAGGAGATTCACTGAAAAGAGTTGGATACGTTTAAAATGGACGCACGAGAACAAATGTTTCACGTTGGTGGGTATCCCAGAAATCACAGTAGAAGGGCTTATGGAATCGAAACATTTGGCAAAATGTTCTTAATCTAGTGGATAAAATTTTTATGAGGTAAGTTTATTCTCGTCTTATTGCGTGGTAAGACTATATGTTAATAGAGTAAAAGTGTATTACTCTATACTTCCTTTCTCTCTTTATATTTACTGCTATCCGGGAGTTTTTTTTTAATGTGTGAATGGATGGAGACAGCATATTTTTAATCAGGACTTACCGATGGGCAAAACGGGTTGCTTTTTGAAATCCCTGCTTAGGATGTATTTTTCTGTGCATCATCTATCCTTCCGCCATATGGATAATCATCATCGCCATGGACCTCTTCATTTTATTCCTGTATTAGTCAAGTTTAACTGGGGAAATGTTATGCATGTGTATATGTTGCTTATCTGTTAACTCGTATACTTACACGCATAAAGCAAATAAAAACTTAATTTTAAAAATTTCTTTACAGTGATTTAAATGTTACGCTTGTAATTCAACGTTGAAATATGGAACTATATTTCCTAACTCATTCCCAACTCTACAGAGACCATACGAGTTACAATGTGTCTTCTTAAATAGTGCAGTAAAATGTAGAGAATATATTTTTTCCAAAAGTGCTCACCTTACCGTAAACAGCCATCACTTAATCATACAAAAATAACAAACTAACTGCACTAGTGAAATTAATTTCCAGTCACATCTACATCACAAAGGTTTTTATTTCACTCGTTATCTCACTAGTTCTAAATTCATGTACGCATGTCTTGCCGGGTCCTTACTCACGGAGTTCATAGTTTTGTCGGACATGTTGTGAATGACACTGATGTGCTACTGCGAGATTGCACAGATAATCTACAATACAACCAAAGTAAGAAATACATATATTTCCAACAACAACAGTAAGTTTTAAACTCTCCCTCTGTGAGTTTGTGAGTGTGTGTGTACACATGCGAACGTGTAAAAGCACCATTTCCCGCGCCCTTTTTATATAATAAGTATTATGTTGTATCTTGGCGGTGTTTCTATAGCATATTTAGGCGTAAGCCTGTTCTGTTTTTCTTTTCTCTTGAAGGGAAACCTCATGCCTTTTCCGACTGGACGCTTCCGGTATACCCAGATTTTTTTGCTTTCATAGCACAATCACTGTAGAACTTGCAATCACTTCATCGCAACACATCTGGCAGCCATGCACTTGAACCGGACTGCAGAACGAGTAGCGAGACTCGTGCTGGCCAGACAAATTAGCATGCGTCACCTCCATCCAGTCTCTTCCCCCTTGCAACACAGTACAATAACTTCAAATGCTTTTCCGACAGTCCGTAGAGTCAGGCTGTCCATGCGGACTATTCTACGTATTTCTTTCCAGTGGATGAAAGGTTGCATCTCGAAGTGAAAACAAAGCCTGTTTAGTTTCTCTTTAAAATAGTATATTTGTATTTGGACATATTATTTTCTCCAAAATATTTGCTTTAGGAGTAAATATAAACGTTTACATTCTTACGTGATGAAAAGTGACACATGAAGTTATTTTAAAATATGGCACATTGCAAAAAAAAAACTATAAAAATAATTTTTAAATCAGTTATATAATACGTTTGCAATACTTTCGGACTATAATGCTATGACTTTAATAAAAAACGTACATTACTCTATTACATATAATACAATCAATAAAAGAAATACATCTTATCTCTTAAATTATTACAACTGCTCTAGTATAGTTTGGTATGTTATACATTTGTTGTGCAGTTAGTTGCAGCTCTACGAAGAAAGTGAGTACGTGGAAGACGTACAGAAAATAATGATTTTTCATAAAGTGCGTGAAAGATAATATTATATTATTTCTTCTTAGTCACATTTTCATCAATTTTACACATAATCATTCCTCTCAAATGTCATTGTATAGACAAGTACATAAATTAAAAAGGTTGTATGTGCTGTACCTACATTTTATTATGTTTTACGCATGACAACCTTTATAATTGTAAGTTTACAGAAATTAGAGTTTCAAACTGAAATGAGTTACTTGTGTGCGATTTACATAATAAAAAATATTTTTTTGGCTGCATGGCAACAGGCATTATAACATCGACCTGCAATGGTGGGCTGCTCATGATCGTATTACTTGTATCACTGTCATTTTTATAGACAGCAGCAAATGCTCGTGGCGATAGCCAGAGACACAGTCAGACATGCGTCTTCTCCACCCTAGGCGCTCAGTCCTCTTCCAAACAGGTTCACAACCCATTATTAAACATGTTATTGCGCACATCATCTTCTTGCCCTACCTATTCCTTTCCTCTTTCGACATTTTCACGCAGTTTCACTTTCTAGCACTGCACTACGAAGGCAGCAGCTTCCTAGGTATATTATAGAAAGTTGTTTTGTATTTCCAAGATTGTATGGTTATTTGACATGTTATCAATGGATTTATGTGGAATTAGATATTATTATATTTGCCTATAAGCAAAAAATCTGTATTTGACATTACTTTTAATTTAAAAAATTAATAATCCAGTAAACAGGTGTAATATGTAATGTTTCTGATTTTCATAAACTTAACTTTTTAGCACATCTATAAAATATTATGCGAATATTTTCTCACATACAAGCATAGAAAAAACTGCTAGCCTTGTTAGATGTTTTTATTAATAAAACTAACTTTGTAATTCATCCAAAGAAGAAGTACGCATATTCTTGGGTAAGAGATGGAAATTTTCGTTATTAATAAATTAATTTAACCATAAAAAAAACTTACTGCAGTGACATATCTTACATTTAACCAAATATAAACACTTATCTTTCATATGAAACTCAAGCCATATTTTTCTGACGATTTTGGAAGTACATATAGTGTTTTTTTTTTTAAAGAGTTCTGCCTTTACTGTATTTTCGGCAGCTTCACTATGAGGAGATCCACTTTATCTCTACCTTAACTACTGGGTTAAGAGTTAATCGGGCTGGTCAAATAACCTGTAACCTAATAACAACAAAAGAAGCACACACGCTTTTAAAGTCTCTCCTACCATCGAGCGAACTCGCAAGAGAATTCCGAGCTTCGGCTTAAGTGCTGCAGACACGTAAGAAAACTCCCGAATAGTCGGGCACTCTGTAGCAGTTCATGTAACTCTTGAGTTGTGCACACCCTTACTGGCACTCATGACAAATACTTAGAAGTGAGTCACACCTGTGTCTATCACTGCAGGAAACCAGTTTTGTTGGTCTCTGTATTGCCATGAACCACCTTCGCACTGATCCACGCAACAACAGACATTGCCCTGTACTGTATAAAGATTATGACTTGCTGGTCATAATAAACTCGGCAGCCAATGGGCTGCCGAGTTAATTTTTCCCCAGTTAGATTTCCTTTATTATATAAAAGCATGTTTTAAGTGATAACGTTAAAATTAACTCAGCAAGGAAATTATTATTGCAGGAATTTAGTGTTCTTAACCTGTTCAACATCAAAACAATGAAAATGTATATGTGCGACTTTTGTTTTCGAGGGCAAAGAATTGCGAATTAGCGTTTATAAAGTTACACAGTCTAGCGAATTCTTCAATGTGTTCATATTTTTATTATTACTTATCAAGTAGTAAATTAATAAAACTTAACGGTAATAACAAAATTTTGAAATTTACATCTTGCGCCAAACAAATTTGAAAGTACTATTTTACAGTATGCTATTGTTCAGCATAAAGAAAAATATCGTAAATTCGTTTTAGGTAGAGCCCCGAGTATTTCGCCAATTCATTATGTGGCATGGTAGACTTCAAACACTTGTTCTTTTCTCCTGCTACTGTCATTGGAAACCAGTAGAGGGATTATGGGAACTTCGGCACATCGGAACCTGGGACTGGAGCGTAGGAGCTGTTCGTGCTCTGTCATTCCGGTCAACAGACGGCCATAATTGATCGAGCAGACCTTGACCTTTGACTTTGACCCTGGTGACCTTCGAAATTGACCCCGATGACCTTTGAGAATAAAAACCCGAAATATCCCAAAATTCCAATAATAATAATATAAAACAAATTTAAAAAAAATTCCAATTTTTTTTAAAAAAATGAATATAAAAATAAATTAACAATCATTAAAACATTTATTTAAAGAATCTATTTAAAAACTTACGTTTCCGGAGGTCTCTCACACCCTCTCCAACCAATACTCATTCCGCCATCTTGTAGATGCAGTCTACCATCTTGGTAGCCATAAAAGCCACCTTCCACCANATTTTTTTTTAAAAAATGAATATAAAAATAAATTAACAATCATTAAAACATTTATTTAAAGAATTTATTTAAAAACTTACGTTTCCGGAGGTCTCTCACACCCTCTCCAACCAATACTCATTCTGCCATCTTGTAGATGCAGTCTACCATCTTGGTAGCCATAAAAGCCACCTTCCACCATATTGGTAATTGCAGTCTACCATCTTGGTAGTTGCAGCCAAACGCCATCTTGGTCGGTGTAGTCCGCCATCTTGGTCAGTACAGTAAACAAACTTGTTCGGTACAGTCCACCATATTGTTTCCAATAGCCATGGTAGGTGAAGTCCGACATCTTGGTAAATGCAGTCCGCCATATTGGATGGTGCAGTCCACCATTTTGGTAGGCGTCACAGCTATCAGTCCGCCATCTTAGTTTTTCGTTTGTAATTTGTTTAAACATTACTTGAGTTTTTCTCTCACCTTCGTTAAACTGCCAAATTGGATTTCATATATTTTCATCACCTAGGTGGTACTAGTGTATTAATTTAACCACCAGACGATTTGTTGATTTAGACACCAGGCGACAGCCATATTTGTTCATGTTTTTAAATGATAGGTTGCGCTGATGGCAACCTCCAAATTGGATTCTATTTTCAACACCTAGGTGGTGCTATTTTCACGATTTCGTCACCAGCCGAGTTGCCGATTTAGCCACCAGGCAGCAGCCATATTTAACTATGTTCTAAGAGTATAGGTTGTGATGTCGGTACCCTTCCCGTTAGATTCTATTTTCAACAAATTAATTTCTTGATTTCACTGCCAGGCGAGCTGCCAGTACATGCTCATTCTGGCGATATACCCGCAAAGAAAGCTATCGGCACTCATATTTATAGTCATAAGGAAACATAGTTACCGTATTTTATGAGGTTATATATTCCTCCAGAGACTAGCAGGCCCAAACCGATACTCCAAATTTAAACAGATTTTTCATTTTGCGGGAATGTATATGCGTATTACGTGCATGCTTGATAATATCCTGTGACCTGGTGTAAATTAATATCTGAACTTACCAGTCAGAAGGCTAAAAGACGATGGGTGAGAGAGCGACCTGTCACCTCTGGCATCAGACGAAAAACTGTTCCGAGGGTCAACATTGTTCCCATGAAATACTTTCCCCACACTAGCACGCTCTGGCGAACAATGCTGAAAACAAGAGCGGTAGTGATAAGGAATTAAGCGATGGCGAATAATTGGTGCACTAATGTGGTGGGGTGAAGGGAAACAGAATAAATACTCAATTTCAATAGCAATTTAATTAGCATTACAACGAAGAAGGTATTTGGTTGGTCTTAATTAAATATCTTAATGCAAATAAATATCGATTTAATAATTTAAGCTCTTAGGTATACTACTGATTCGAAAAAATATTTTTTGTAAAGATGGGCATGAAAAATTACAGATTTTCTTATGACTATAAATATGAGTGCCAACAGCTCTCTTTGCGGGTATATCGCCAGAATGAGCATGTACTGGCAGCTCGCCTGGCAGTGAAATCAAGAAATTAATTTGTTGAAAATAGAATCTAACGGGAAGGGTACCGACATCGCAACCTATACTCTAAGAACATAGTTAAATATGGCTGCTGCCTGGTGGCTAAATCGGCAACTCGGCTGGTGACGAAATCGTGAAAATAGCACCACCTAGGTGTTGAAAATAGAATCCAATTTGGAGGTTGCCATCAGCGCAACCTATCATTTAAAAACATGAACAAATATGGCTGTCGCCTGGTGTCTAAATCAACAAATCGTCTGGTGGTTAAATTAATACACTAGTACCACCTAGGTGATGAAAATATATGAAATCCAATTTGGCAGTCTAACGAAGGTGAGAGACAAACTCAAGTAATGTTTAAACAAATTACAAACGAAAAACTAAGATGGCGGACTGATAGCTGTGACGCCTACCAAAATGGTGGACTGCACCATCCAATATGGCGGACTGCATTTACCAAGATGTCAGACTTCACCTACCATGGCTATCGGAAACAATATGGTGGACTGTACCGAACAAGTTTGTTTACTGTACTGACCAAGATGGCGGACTACACAGACCAAGATGGCGTTTGGCTGCAACTACCAAGATGGCAGACTGCAATTACCAATATGGTGGAAGGTGGCTTTTATGGCTACCAAGATGGTAGACTGCATCTACAAGATGGCGGAATGAGTATTGGTTGGAGGGGCTGTGGAGGACTTCCGGAAATTTAATTTTTTTTTAAATAAATTTTTATAATACATTTTTAATAATTTTTAAAATAATTTTAATCATTTGCTAATGTTTTTAATACAAATTTTTTAATAGATTTTTTTTAATTTTTGGAATTTTTTAGAATGTTGGGATATTTTAGGTTTTCAAGGTCAAAAGTCATGGGATTTAAGGTCAAATGTTACCGGTGTTAAGTTCAAAGGTTAAGGTCAACTTGATCCATTATGGCCGCCGGCTGATCTAAATGACAACAGCACGAACAGCTCCGACGCTCCGGTCCCACTTCCCGATGTGCCAAAGTCCCCATTTCTCTTCTACTAATAGCAGTTAATTGCATAGGCCATGAGCTAGTAACAAGCAAGAAACAGTAGTGTGAGTGAGCTTTGAACAGCCCTGTATGAAGGCATCATTAGATCGCAGCAACCAATAATAAAACGATAGCGCCTCGAGTGTATAGTGGACTGTCAAGCCTAGCCTGCTGCCACATCAATACGCGAAAAACTCGTAGCTCTAATTATAAGTGTTACCAAAAGTTCCTATTTTTGTAAAAACCTGAAAATCAAACATTCGTGTCAGGCAAGCTAAGTGAAACAATTTCAAAGAAATTGTTTTGGGCACTTCAAAAACATTGGGGCTAAAGTAAGTTACAAAAATTTTCGTAATTTGTTTGGCAAAATATTTATACTAACATATTTAAAATTTTGCTAAAAAAAATTACATTGGTAACAATTTTTTTAATCTTGTATTTTTCATATAACTATAATTGATATCAGTCAAAAAAGACAATATTCTTAAATCATAGAACGACTCTTAGAGGGCGTTTGGATGCTAAACATTTTTTGCAGTTATTATTCCTGTAAAATAATTAAGTACAGCCGATGTCGGCTAGTAAAAATATTTTTGGTTTAATAACCTTTCTTTTAATCGGTAGCCAGAAAGTGTTTTTTTTTTAAATTTTGGAGTGACACGTAAATAACAAATTTAATTCAATGCAGAAATGAAAACTAGCAAGTTGGAATGTTTCCATCAAATTTACGACATGTGTAGCGATTTTTTGTCACGCTTACAAATATAAATTTTGCGAATCCATTAAGGATGTCAGCACAAGTAAAATTAATTAATTAATTAATGCAATAAGAGTAATTAAGCTAAGTTGTACCATCTACCATAAATATATGTCCATCCACCATAAATGTATGTCAATTCTCACGTGATAGGCTCTCGAAATCTTCAGTTACAAAAAAAAACTTAGTGAAATTAGCTGTTGCGTAAAACAGTAGCAAACTGGGGTAACCTTCCAAAAACTCGACGAGATCAGTCAGTAGAGAGGGATTTGTACTCTGGGCAAAATAAAACAGGCACGGCGGCACTTATAAATGGCAAACCATGCTCAAGGGTTTTCTCAAGATCGACGAGTCAGTACGCATGGCTTAAAGGAAGCCAACTTTCTGTTTCGATTCTGGATACCTGACTTCTCCGTTATTAAGTTCAGATTCCTACGTCTTCGACAGTCCTGCTCGTCAAAGCGTAATGTTAATGTCACAGGAATACTTAAGAATGCAGAGGTGTAGCCGCTGCTTGTACCTCAGAACTTCAGCCGCACATGCCAGCGAAATGGCGTCACTGTCTAGCAAGATGTTTGAACGCAGTTCGCCAATCACCGCCTGGCAACATACTCGCCACCCGACAGCCTAGCCAATAAGGAATATTTTCGCAGCATGCAGTATTCAACCAGGCACAAGACCCGTTCCAGAGTCTCGCACAACCAATCAGATAACGGGTACGCGCATATCAAAGGAACCGCACTACGTTGCTTCTCTGCGTGCTTATCTGCTCTGGCTAATGTTGCGAGGAGGCATGGTGGTTCGCGTATTAGCTTGGGCGTGACACAGTTCATGGTTCCCTAGCCGGAAGTCATGCTGTGTGCTGTAATAAACATGGCGGTCCCGTCGTTTGTGGTTTTTTTCTTAACTAAAAGAGTCAAGTAAAGCCGTAAATTTAAATGTATTATTCTATCCTAAACATGAGACGTCATAAACCCATTGAGTTTGCAGTCTGTACAGGTTTACACATGCGCTAGTTGCGAAAGGTGACCAGTGGTGGGAATAAATTTGAAGTTATTTATTACATCTAGGGCCACCTGTTTTTCACGAAAAGATTCACGCGGGGGCTAGACGTCAACGTCCTACATGCATACTTGCAGCCTTCCTTATGGCTACTGGCCACCTGTCTTTGTGTAAAGACTGACAGCTATATGAGTGAGCCAATCAGAATTAAGTTCCTCCGATACGACCGTTCGTAATTCGCGGGCAGACAGCTAAGACGCGTAATAAGTCAAATGATCCAACTACGAAGGTGGTTCTGAACTAAAGTGTTTTGGAGTACAACTTGTCCTGAAATATTTTTCGCGGAAACAGGTGACCATAATTATTTCCCATCCAACGCCCTTAGCTATGAATGTAGAAGCAAAATGTTTCGCTATGTCAAGGCACTCAACCAATAAGTTTCCTATAAGCAATCTAACGTACTACGTTTGATCTATATGCTTATAAACATAAAAAAAATTATAAATAATCTCTAGCACAACGAACCAGAAAGGAAATAGAAATGAAGAGGAAAATTAGTGGGTTCAGTAACCCATAGGTCAGAGTCCAGAATCTTGCTGCTCCAGTGAGTAGCCAGAATTACCCCTGACCAGGAAACATAGAGTGAAAAGGTTTGGACGGCTCTTAACAACAAAGCTTTGAGAGCTGATGAGGGTAAAGAAAGGTGAGTGTGGAGCAGCGCAGGAATGCGAGTGCGGAGTAAAAGGGAGATCACCCAGAAAACCCGCCGACCAACGGCATCGTCCGACACGATTCTCACATGCAAAAATCCAAGGTATAGGCTGTTCACAGTTAATTCAGCACTTTTGAAATCAACCTTTGAAAAATACCAATGTCCCTACCGGCATATTGAATTTTAAAAGCATACTGTCTGGCATGCTCCCAGAAAAATCCATGTCTTATCTTTGCATTATAAGTTTTACCTGTCAAAACTTAAATCATTTGTTTTGCTTTCTGTTTTTCTAATATATATAAAGGTATATTTGTATAATATTTAGTTTCTTTAAATAATTTTGCAGTTTTACTTGACAGACAAATAAATAAAGTGATCAGATCAATCGCAATGTTAATTTTATATAGGTATAGCGAAAAATACGCAATGTGTATACAAGTAGATCTTAAGCCGGACTTTCATAAATGTTCAGTTTACCGTGAACAACTTATAACTTTCGCGAGAAGAGTTCCACTCACGATACATTTCATCACCCTGCAGGCATATCAGATGATTTCTATTGCTTATTGGCCACGTGTATTTGTGAGAAGACATTTTCTCACTCGACTGGTCTATCAGAATTAGTTTACTACGCTACTGTACGTCTGTAATTTGTGGGAAGGCATTCTGAAAGCTTAACACGTAAATCCTCCAATCAAGTAAGTGGAGCTGAGCTAGAAAGTTATAAAATACAACTGGTCATGACATTTTTTCGCGGACATCGGGCGACCCTACCTATAACACGGGATGTACATATACATACATATCGTTTTCTGAAAATTTGTTTTGACCAAAGTCCTTCATGATGAATTCTCAGCAAACTGCAGAATTATCTGAATCGTATGTGTGTTTGAAGTCTAAATTTGTCGCATGAACTCGCAAATATTTGGGGCAGCGGTGGCTGAGCGGTTAGACTGCTCGCCTCCCACCGAGGCGAAATGGGTTCAACCCCCAGCCGGGTCCCTCCCGGATTTTCGCAAGTGGTAATGGTGTCGGACGATGCCACTGGTCGAAGGCTTTTCTCGGGGATCTCCCGCTTCCCCCTCCCTTGCTGCTCCATCCTCACCTCATCTCACCCTCATCGGCTCTCAAGACCTCGTTGTCACAAATTTGTCTACAACCTAAACATAAGTTTGCTGTAATTATGATGTTGGTAGTAACAGGCGACATCCCATTGCTAAGTGATATTTCTTAAAACGTGCTTGTTACTGCGGGAAAAGACCAATCGCCGCGCAATCCCAGTGTGCCGATGCGAGCGTCTCTGTTATGCTGTTCTCTGTTGCAGGAGTCGTCGCCCACTTTGACGCTCATTTCGTCAAAGGTAAGGAGACGCAATGCGTCAACAGTGCCCGCTCGCCAAGGTGCGTGTCTTGCGCTCTCTCTCTCTCTCTTCTCTCACGTAGCTCAGCCGTTCTGCCGAACTCCGCCCTTGCGACGCGCGCGCCCCGCCATCTTTGATCTACACTGCATCCGCCGTAACTTCCGTCTCAAGATATATTTCGTCTGTCATTAACCTGCCACTTTACAAATCAGTCTTCAAAACATATTTCACGTCCGTGCATATGTTGATGTAAACGTTACAGGCAAACCTAACGGTAATGTAGGTAGCGAAAACGTCTAAAAGTTTTTGAAACGTCATTGTTTAAGTTGATGCCACTGAGACAATCTAAGTTTATTTTTGTTTTACTCGCATTGCAGCAAGAACTGACGTAATGGTAACATATTTTTGTTTCTAACGATTTCACATTTTCTAATTGCTGAATCGTTGATACCAATCACTATATCACTAAATAATTGGATGTACCAAGTTTAAATGTATTGGAACGAGACATAGAGTACAAAATAAGAAATTTGGCAAAGCTGTAAAATGTATTATATTTACTATTTGCTTGACTTGGAAAACGAGTCTATGTTTTAATAACTTCAACAAATTTTGATTATAAGAATGAAATTCAAAAATAAAAACACGTGGGGAATCATGAAGGCCCGTACTAACTTGACAATGGGTAAAACTGGCTATTCGTTATGGTAGCAGCCAAAATATATTTGCATCTTGCATCCTCAGAATAACAAACCGTACCAAAAACAGCACGTGAAAATTTTACGTTACTACGTGCAATTGTAGTGTGTGTATATATATATAACTATAAATATAAATATAACAGAAAAAGTTTTACATTCCAATTTCTTGCTTACTACTTAACTTAAAATTCATTTTCTCACAAAGTTTATTTTGAGTTACGTTAGTGTTTTCTGGAAGTGTGAAATAGTTTAGGCTCCAGTATACAAAATCTACAAGTCACTGAACCAGTCAAAATTTGATTGGTTATACCATTAGTACAGGTATATGTGATCGGATGAAAATGTTCAGAAAAAACACGAAGGGCTTATTGCCCAATGCTGTCAGTGTCAAACCCAGGGTGTAATCTGTCTTGCGTATGACATTACAGTTGTACACTTGTGTTTGTGGCTGATGTATGCCAATGTTACAATTATACCAGCAGGTATTTCACTAGCCATGAGAAGCAAAAGTTTACCCATTCACGAGTAGAGTCAAAACAAAAATCGTAAGAAGCTAGCGAGATGTATTTCTCAGTGTTTTGCATACTCCGGCCACTGTCATGTTTATTACTTATGGCTACTTACTCCTTTTGAATGAAGTTAGTCTGAGTATTGACTGACTCTGTTACAATTCGAGGCCTCTTTCGGTGCAAGTTCCTAACAGGCTCAGATTTTTCTACGACTATCAAACAAATCAATGGTGCATAACCACAAATATATTATACGTGTTACTGATAGNAGGCTCAGATTTTTCTACGACTATCAAACAAATCAATGGTGCATAACCACAAATATATTATACGTGTTACTGATAGAACCAGAGACTGTACCAAATTTATTCACGTAAGATTTGCCACTTTCAGAAAAAAATCGAATAATAATTTAGTTATAAGGATTTAATAAATAGTTGTTAGTTCCATGTTTGTAAGATTGACTCCACAGTCCCAAGTACACTTGAGCTTCGTCCGTTTGTCGGGCGGCTGTTGCCGTCCAAACGAACAACCAGTTTGAACCACGACCTCGGTAGTACGAGAGTCGGCACTTGTTTTACTGCAGGCTTGTTACCTAACAGGACCCACTGTCCTTCAGGGCGTCGCTACATGTAGTTGAAGTCTAACTGCTCCTAACAGCAACTGGTAAGATTTTTTTTCCGGTCCCTAGACATGCTCTATATCGTACCGATCCAGAACGGCGATGAAATGTCTGAAATGGAAGTTACGGACTGGACCCAATTAATCCAAGATGGCAGGAGTGGGAATCCTGTAACCAAACTTGCTTTTAGAGTTAGGTCGTGTGTGTGTGTTTTAATATAGGTTTGCCGTTTGCTCTTTCCTTTGCATTGCTTTCTGCACCGTGCACCCTTACATGCATTTTTCTGTCGCACTTTGCTCAGCTGTAAGACATGGTTGGTAGAANGTGTTACACAGCACTTTTGCAGTACAAAAGTGTAAACCAAGAGTTATACTCATGTATAAACTATTATGATTTTGCGACCGGAATGCACCTGACATAAAAGAAGCAACAAGAAACTACAAATAAAATTGTATTAAATAACGTTTAAGAATACAAGTAATAGTTAAAATATTATCAATTTACGTATATACAAAAACTTAACTCCAATTAAATATAAATAATATATTAAAAAGTTTTGCAATCATACTATAAACAGAAAAAAATACATTTAATTATTTTTAATGTAAATGAGTTAATTTTCTGTACCCTTAACTTTCTAAATTTTCCGTAAGGAAGTTGATGTATTTCTGTGAAGACGTCATATTTTACTAAGTAATACAACACGCAGACATATTTTATCATCAAACCAGTACATCAGCTTTACTGATGTGCAGTTTTACTGCACATCAGTAAAACCATTCAGTGTAATCGTTTATTAAAATCTGATGATTATCGGTAAGGATAAATGAAAGTCGCTGCTAGAACGTATGTAAATTGATTTATACTTAACAGGTGTCGACAGCTGATTGGCTGACTGACTGATTTTCCTGCGAACAGCATTTCACCTACTGAAAAATGCAAATTCATTACAGAATGATTTTCCTTCGTTCGAACATTTCCAAATTTTACGCATCGGTATGTAACTTAGTTAAGTAGACTGCCAAGCGAGTATTGAATACTCAAAAACATATCAGTTTAACGAAAGAAAGTCCAAATTAATACACGCACCAGAATACCACTGGTTCATATTTAATTGCTTGCTTGGAACTGATTACATTTAAAAGTAAATAATGACTACCGTATGTACACTTATTTCGGCAGTAAAAAAGTAACCATAACTTGTTGGCTTTTAACTGAGCACTTTTGAAATCAACGTTTGAAGAAATGATGCTTGTAACTGCATGTATTTAAACAGAGTCACTGATCGATATGTTCATAGCAAGTTTGGCATCAATGTGTCATAGGGTCGTATTGAAAGTGTAGCTTTTAATTTTGTAAATACTAAATTTATTTATTTTATATTCTGCTTATTTTGTGCACTTAAGAGTAAGAATTAGCATGATAGATATATATTTCCTTTCCTAAAAACAGCACAGNATTCTGCTTATTTTGTGCACTTAAGAGTAAGAATTAGCATGATAGATATATATTTCCTTTCCTAAAAACAGCACAGGTGATCAACGCATGGATAAAGTGATCGAGTCTGTGGCAATGTTACATTTTACATACGGCAGAAAACTACAAAACGGGTACCATGTAGATCCCAAGCAGGACTTTCAAAACATTTAGGTTAACCGTCAACATCCCATAGCTCCGTGTTCCAAAGTATCTTTAAAAGTGTAATTTTTACATTATTAGTGATTGAAATAACTATTTGTTTTTTCACGATGCTCATTAAAGTTAGAAATTGCACAATATAAACTCTCAGGGATATCAGTCATTAAATCCACGAAAGTGTAAACTGTTGTAGAAGGACACATTGCTATCTGAAAGGAAAAAAAAAATTCAAACATAGATTGAAATCTTGAGCACAATTAATTAACTGTAAGCCCACCAAGATAAAATGTTGCGTACAATAGAGCAACTGAAATGGGAGTATTTGTGAAAAAGTAATAGGCATTTATGTGTTCATATTCTGCGAAGTCATGGTTGAGCAAGTGTGACTGAAAATAGACGCTTGCCATACTAAGCATTCAGTGCTGATTCCCGTGATACTCGTTAGCAGTCACGAAGATGGAATTTTTTTCATCGATCATAGTGACACTTTTTTATAACATGTCAAGAAATTTTCAAACTTTATCGACTTATGGGAAGCCGGGAAGCCAAACAGGACTATAATTTTCATTCAATATAAATTGTTAAGTATTATTGTTCCTATTGGCTTGTTTTAGAGTTGTACCCCGACTGAAAGCATGTTATTGGTTCTTTCAGATAGTCTGAATTCAGAAATTTTATATATATGATTTATTTTCCTTTCTGAAATTAAAAAAACCACTTGTCTGTCAGTCGAAGGTTATATTAACATTCAAATATCTGAATATGACTGAATATTTCTCACAAGAGATGCTGTTAGCATTCCGATATTTCGTTCCCAATGGTAGGAGACACTAATTCGCGCTGTAACGTAGTCCAGGGTATATTCCCAAGGCCATTTTTGATTGACTACTGCCGTAGTCATAATTCATCCTCGTGTTACATTCGGTCAAACGGAATGAAGCCTCTCCAAGAGCAAAATGTTTACTATAGGTTCAGAGTCCTGCAGGGCAAGACTAATGAGCCAAAGTAAAGAACACACTCGAAAACAGTATGTCATTCTAGTACGCCGAAAATGTTATCAAGCTTTAACGCGTGATTATAGTATCCAAGCGTTTCGTGACTCAATCACTGCTTCACAAACCACGGTAAAATTTTAACGCAGCAGTAAAAGTTGACATGATTATTACCTACATGTTTACTGCCAGAACTCATATGGTGAACGCCAACTAATCAAAAGTAGCGAAACATTGTGTAGCTTGTTATAGAGAGCATTTTGTCCTAGGCTGAGGGTGAGGCATGGGTGACTTGTGAACAGGATTGCCATGACTGCCCATTTTGTTGATGTGAGTGGGTGGAGACAGACTATAGCTCTCGTCTTCGAGGTCAATCCAGCACTTTTATAAAAACCAGGGATAGTCACATGTCCCTGTAAAAGTTAAATCATGACTAGCTTTCAGTTTACGTGTACATGCAATGTGATTTATTTTTGTTATTGACTGCCGTGTATGTTGTAAATATATTTTCCCATTTTATTGGGCTAATTGTAATTCTACTGTTGCAAAAGTGAAAGTCTGTTATTTAATCTGCAATAATTTAAGCTAAGCATCAATACATAAATAATAGTAGCAGGACACGTCGAGTTTTGAAAACATCGTTGGCATTAGTTATTTTCGTTGTTTACCACCATATCTACTAAAAGGTTTATCAAATAAAATCCCAACCCGCAAATTAAATTTTTTTTAACGTAAACACTTGATGAACTACATTCTGAAATGTTATCACCAAATTAGCCAAATTAGTTCTGTGTCTCAACGTATATTAAAGATTAAATATTTAAAATAGGTCCAAAAACTTGCCTTTATAGTAAGAATTGTAGTAGTACCATGAGTTTGCAATGCCACGAGGGCCATTTTCACCTCCTCCTTTCTCAGGCACAGTGTCTTTCCGGATGGCTAGCGGCACCAAAGACGGGGAAAGGAGAGGCGGAGTTTCTGCTCCATCCGCGGACCTGCAGAGCTCAAAATTTGAAGAGATCTCATTATATATGTATGCAGTTTTATATACACATGCTGTTTAACTAAAAGCGAGCAAAAATGAAACTTGAAATAGGGGCCGCTACACAGAGCGTTTTGATATAGGGGACGCGTGGTCTACGAGGCCAGTGAAAGGATATATAGCAATAAACATATAGGAGACCCATGACGTGTTCGTGGTTCACCTGCCGTCCAGAAGGTAGCTCTGTCGTCCCTACAGTGCCACAGTAACTGCGTGTTACAAGCACGCCTTTCTTTCATCCGCAGAGTCGTACAGTACGATAACGAAGCAGCGGTACAGTTTCGCAGAGCTGGCAGATATCCACCTCGTGTATGTAGAGGTATGTAGCCATGCTCTTGCTGCAGAAGGTACAGGGAGCGATTTCTCAACAAGCATAATCCATCACGACGGTTACGGGAGACCGGTTCGTTGCAATCACGAGGTGAATGTCTGCCAGCTCTGCGAAACTGTAACTGTGCTGCGTCATCGTACTGCATGACTCTGCGGAGATGAAAAAAGACGTACTTGTAACGCGCACGTACTGTGGCACTGTAGGGACGACAGAGCTATCTTCTGGACGGCAGGTCAACCACGAACACGCCATGGGTCGCCCACATGTTTATACCCATATCTCTTTTCGCTGTCTTCGCAGACCACACGTGTGTGGTCTTGTGTGGTGAGTATGAATGTAGTGGAAGAGGACAGCGGACTTCGAGGTGGCGAGGAAGACATCTCCTGGTGCGAGCGAGTGTATGCGAATGCGGTGATTTGCAACGTCGTCGCGGCGTACTTCCAGCGATCGGCGAGTGCAGTGAAACTGCAGGTAGAGTTCCGGGTGGCCCCACGATAGTACTGGAGAATGGAGACTGTGATTTTTCCATGCGCAATGCGGAGGTACACTGGTTTGATGAAACACTGAGGTATTTAATACTCTAAACATACAGCTTTAGAAATTTTACTGTTTAATATGTATTGGTATGTTTGGTTTGATTTGGGGGTTTATTATTGTTATAAAAGCTTATATTAGTTTCTGTAGTAATTGGCATCGAAATTTTACTCATTAGTTCAGTGGTTCTCTAACTGTGGTCCGCGGATCAGTGGAATTCCGCAGCTTGGTCTTGCGTGGTCCGTGAAATACATTTTCTAATTTATTTTATTAATTAAATTTTTAAACTTTTATACAATTGTTTTTATAATAGAAAGTTTTTTGTGGCGAAAACACCAAAGTTTATTTAAATCATTATTCCTAAGTACTTTAATTGAAGAGGTGTCGACGAAGTGGCCCGCTGTAGGCTGACAGTCTACAGCTAGCGATCCGTGTTATGTTGACGATCTACACCTAGCAAGGCAAGTTTAAGGACCTCTGCACTAGTGGAAGTAGTAGGTGTAAACAGTAGATGACAGATGTTTATGAAGTGTAGAGAGGAGCTGTGTGTATATTTTTATGTCTAGCGTTCTAACCAAATAAGAAAATTTAAGGGATTATTTTATTTAAATCAGTTGAGACCTCCATCTTATACCAAAAATGGCTACGCTTAGGAATTTACAACAAGGGTTTCATAAATGAGATGGAGTTATTCATTTATTAATATACTTGTAGATTAAATTCCATAGCAAGTTAATAAGTAGTTAGAACTAAGGCCACCCACGAAATTGTGTTTTGTCTAGGACACCAGCAGAATGATGATTATATATATGTTTGCTGACGAGGAGGTACCAATTAACATAAAGACTGAGTTGTATATTGTTATTGTGAACGAGAAATAACCAAATCGATGCTAGTTAAGTGTAATGTAAAAACTTACACAGTCTTAGTTTACACTGAGTGAACAAGATGGATAAGAAAATAGCATAACTGACATTGTGGAAAGGACAATAAAAAGAGTGAATGAAAATATGGATAGTAAAATCGTAAGTGAGAATGAAAATTACGACAGAAAAATTGAAAGTGTGAATGTAAATGTGAAGATGTTTGTGATATTATGGATAGTTGAGAGAGTAAAGTGCAACAATAAATAAGAGCGTTGATAAAGGGCAATGTGTGACCAGTGGTGTATAGACTTCAAACGGCTCCGAGCCAATGAGATCAGCGCGGAGAAAGACAGAGGTCACACGCAACCAGTGGCTTCTTTCACACCTTACTATTTTCGCCCAGGCGGGAAATCATCATGCGGGAAAAAAAACACTACTTTCGGTACTCCGGTTTCAATCCGAATGCAGCCGAACGGGCAAATATAAGCCAGTTGTGCGAGTAAAGTGATATGCAATGGATTTTTATAAAAACATTATATGTAAAATGTGCATGCTTAGCAAAAACTTTCTTCTCGAAGTCGGCTAACGTATTGAAGTCCATTTTCAGCATTTGTAACACTTCTCTCCTAGCACTCTCTGTTTTGCTCCTGTCTTTATACATATTCAAAGTTTTGTCCGATAAAGGTCATGCTTAAAATAGAAAAATGAGAAATTCGACATCCAATTCAAAATTACTCATAATACAATTGCGAACAAAGCACTTATGATAATAACATACTCACGGCAATCTCACTGCGAACGTCTATACCAGGCGGGTCACAACTGGCGTGTGAGAATAGTTCAATTCACTGCTATGAAGTACCCGTCCGGTGACCTTACACAGACGAGATTTGTCCGGGTGATACCCGGCTCCAGCACACGTCCGGTAATTTTCCGTTCAGTTTCCATCCCGGACAGTGTGAAAAGATGTATATAAAGCAATATATCACTGTATGCTCCTCTGAGACTGACAAGCGCGGGAGCGATAAGGGCCACGCTGCAGTGCGCATCCAGTGCGCCTTCGCCGCTACATGCAGGGTTCTGAACTGACGTAGTGATCTCGTCGTGCTGCGTATACCTATCGGTAGAGGTAGTGAAATTTCGCGAAGTGATTTCGACACAAGGTATATTTAAAAACACTGTATGGTAATTTACCTTTCTCGATTGGCTATATTATGTCTTACGGTATTATAACTGTTAGTACCCGAATAATTTTAGTTCACTGCCGAAGTTGTTTAATTATAATTGGCCCGACTAAATACAGAAATTGCTTCTCATGCAGAGAGCGACCAAAGGCAAAATAAACATTTCTGTTTGTGCTTAGAGTATTGAGATATACCATGTGCTCACACTTCTTCCGCGAAAAATCACTGGCTCTACCTATGGGACTTTAAGCCATATCCTAACATTTCATTGGTAGGAAGTGTTTTGTAAGGTTCAACGCAGTGTCTGACCCAAACATTTTGAAATACAGCGCTTTAAAAAAAAACATTTTTGGCTATGTTGCAGTACTCCGAAATGATGTTTGTAATGTGTGTGATAAGCACATTAAACGCACTTTAACAGTTTAGCAAAAAGAAAAAAAATGATTACAAGAAAAGTTTGGATTTCAAACACTCGGCAACGCAGTTCAAGCGTCAACTAGACGGGCCTCTTAATTTGGCGCTACTGAAATTACTGAAATATGTGAATATGTGAAGTGTGTGTGTGTGTGTGTGTGTGTGTGTGTGTGCGTGTGTGTGCGTGCGTGTGTGTGTGTGTGTGTCGGATACACCAGCAAGTGAGTAGTCTTGAAGAAGGGGGGAGGGAGAGGATTTGGGAGTATATTACTCTTCCCCCTCCCTTTCCCTTCACAAGATTAAAAATTCCGAGGAATTATTTTTTAAAATTTTACCGTCGAATACAAGTTAGTGCTCTGCGGTCGCACTTCATGCTGTACTGTGCATGTCAACACTGGTTTGTAGTTTGTACATGACTATACATACAATAGCACTTTTTAGCCTACCGTAGTTACAAAAAAGAGAGCTACCACAAATTCTTGCCAGGCAAGGAAAAGATATCCCTTTCTCCTCACTTTTCCCACCGAAATGAAGTCTTGGATACGACCCTGTACACCAGCAGCTATATCACTCAGTTTTATGGGCGAGACTTGAAGATGTGAAGGGAGGAATNACCGTAGTTACAAAAAAGAGAGCTACCACAAATTCTTGCCAGGCAAGGAAAAGATATCCCTTTCTCCTCACTTTTCCCACCGAAATGAAGTTTTGGATACGACCCTGTACACCAGCAGCTATATCACTCAGTTTTATGGGCGAGACTTGAAGATGTGAAGGGAGGAANTTTGGATACGACCCTGTACACCAGCAGCTATATCACTCAGTTTTATGGGCGAGACTTGAAGATGTGAAGGGAGGAATATATGGTCCATTCACAGTTACTTCCAACTTTTCTGAAGCTCTGCTAAAGTTCTACTTACAGAATATTCCTCCGCCTCATGCAAACATAGCTTAACCAAGTCTATAAAATTACAACAAAGAGACAACGAACCACATTCTTGCGCACTCAGTGCGATAATATATTGTATACGAACTATTTCTTATTAGGTATTACTAACACATATTTTATCACTTTTTTATACATACAAATTAAATGAAATAATAAAGTTTATAAATAAAATGTAAGTGAAACAATTTAACTAAAAATAGGAGCTTTTGATGTTAAAACATAAATAGAACGCATATGATATGACTTGTATAGGGAACAACCGAACATGTCATACGTGGGGTGATTTTTCAAATGTTTGATCCGAAAAGTGTGAATAAACCGCGAATATACTATACATAGGGACAGGTGTTTTTCGCCAAAATATTTATCGCCATTCTAGCTAGACTTCAATATCCTACGTCCACATCCACAACTTCCTTTGGTTGTTGGCCGTGCGTCTACGTCAGAAGACTTGACTGGGCCAATTGTAATAAAGTACTCCGACACTGGACGTCCATGATTCGCGGACAGACATTCTAAGGCACGTGACATTTAAAAAACCATCTAACCACGAAAGTGCATATGAACAAAAGTGTTCTGAAGTACAACTGGTCTTGAAATATTTTCGCGAAAAACACCTGTCCCTAACTATACGTGTTGTTTCTCGCAGTCGTGGTCGACCCTGTTTCTCCTCGAGTAAGACGAGCACCGCGCTGCGGCGGTATCATGTGCGACCGCAGTTTCTGCGGTCTGTCGTGCCGGCTTCCCGCTCCGTCCTTATCTCAGCCGCTACACTCCCTTTCCTCCTTTCTCGCTCTGCCATCGCACTATCGTGGAGACGTGCCGCGCACCGGCCGCACAGGAAATCCTCGGCAAGCAAGGGCACTGCCCCGTATCACCGCCGCACATCAGCTGAATACGCACAAGCCAAGTTGCCATTCAAGGTTACTTCCAACTTTCCTGAAGCCCTGCTCAAGTTCTGCTTCCAGGCTATTACTCCGCCTCGTGCGAAGAAACTTAACCAGGTCTAGAACATTTCTCGAAAGGGACAACGCGCCACATTCGTGCGCACTAACTTTAAGGATAGTTTGCATGAGAACTATTTCTTAAAGGCTGTTCACGATAACGTGAGCACTTTTGAAATCAACCTTAGAAAAAAAAACCACTTTTCCTATCTGTATGTATTTTAACGGGCACACTGAGCGACATACGCTCAATAAAGTTGGTAACGATGGAAGGAAAGTAGTTCCATAGCTTGACGCCGAATAAAAAGTGTTAGAACCATTTATGATTACTTAAATTATTTTTTTCGCTTCGTGTTTTTTTTTAAGTCATCGAAGTGGAAAAATGAGCAGATTTGTAAAATATTTACTTTCCTAATAATTTCACAGTTTCCCTTGATCGACGCATGAATAAAGTGATGAGGCCCACGGCAATGTTAATTATTCATAAGGCGGAAGAATTACGCAACGTTCATACACGTACATCTTTAGCAGGGCTTTCAAAAGTGCTCCGTTTACCGTGAACAGCCTATACTAGGCATTAACAACACACACATGTTCTTTTTCTTTTTCTTCGTATTAATTATTAATGCAATGTTATAATTTACGAATCAAATATAAGAAATATTCAATTTAACCAAAAATAATATATTCCATTTTAACAAAAGTATGAAAAGTTTGTGATACAAGACATACTTAAGAAAAAACCAGAACACGTGGTACATGGGGGGATTTTTCAAAGGTTTGATTAAAAAAGTGTGAGGGTACTGCTAATAAACTATACCTTTGATGCAAGCGTACTCGGCCTGCGCNTCAAAGGTTTGATTAAAAAAGTGTGAGGGTACTGCTAATAAACTATACCTTTGATGCAAGCGTACTCGGCCTGCGCACGGGTTTGAAAAGAAGCCTAGCGTATGACTGTCTGCTGCGTGCCGTGACAGTTCAGCTTCTGTTTATGATTAGCGAATTATGTACACTCATATTACTAGCTAGTTTAAAAAAAATTGACTGCATTAAATATTTACAAAGATTCACGAAAAAGTAAAAATAGTGCCACCTGTATGCATCGCTGCATTTAAAACATTTTTACGCCTCAAGGTTTTGCGTCTGGTCGTAAGAAAGCATNTCAAAGGTTTGATTAAAAAAGTGTGAGGGTACTGCTAATAAACTATACCTTTGATGCAAGCGTACTCGGCCTGCGCGCGGGTTTGAAAAGAAGCCTAGCGTATGACTGTCTGCTGCGTGCCGTGACAGTTCAGCTTCTGTTTATGATTAGCGAATTATGTACACTCATATTACTAGCTAGTTTAAAAAAAATTGACGGCATTAAATATTTACAAAGATTCACGAAAAAGTAAAAATTGTGCCACCTGTATGCATCGCTGCATTTAAAACATTTTTACGCCTCAAGGTTTTGCGTCTGGTCGTAAGAAAGCATNAGTGCCACCTGTATGCATCGCTGCATTTAAAACATTTTTACGCCTCAAGGTTTTGCGTCTGGTCGTAAGAAAGCATTGCAATGGGATTTTTCAACACAGTGATAGGCATTCCCGGAAAGTTAAATATATCGAAAATTAGATATGCAACAGTAGCATATTATTACAAGCGATATAAGCCAATGAATTAAACTACTCAAGCCACTTTTTAATTTACTCCTTTACCTTAAGCAAGGAAACTGGGCAGGAAAACATCAAAACTGTCTTATTACCTTTCTCTTTTTTTCCTCTTCAAATAAATTTAATAAAAAAAAAAAAAAGTATCTGTAGATAATGGTTTTACCTTACTTGCAAAAAAGTCGTATTCCTAGAACATTTATACGCGCAATAACTGATTTGACAGACAATATTTTACTAGTGAGTTTCCTTAATTCCAGCTTTGTTATGAAATGTTTTTTCCCTTTTATCACCTTCCTATTGCTCTATACTGCGCAGGACACGCTTTCTGGACTGTACCGACAAGGTTCATTACTGGCCGGCTGTCTGTCTGCTGATGTTATCCCGCGGTCAAACGTTCTTTCCTACGTAAAATAAAATATGGTCCTAAGTTTTAATTAGAGAAATTTTTCTTTTGAGTACTACCGACAAGAGAGGTGAGCGTTTTAACTCACTACACCACAATGGCTTTCACAGCACGATGTTGTTGGTCGTAAGATGGTCCTTTTTTAGAGCCGATAACTAGCTGACATATCAAAGAGACTACCACATAATGTCCCTTACCTATTCTGTGAAACCGCTCACACGATAATTTACTGGAGTTCTAGTCTACTTACTTCCTACTATATATAGTCTGTACCAAAACTTTCTGACCGTTGTAATGTGTAAACCTTTGCATACACTCTTAGGTATGAAAGTATGTAATGCACTGCATTATGGCAGCTAAAATTAAAATGTTTTCCACAGATATTAATGTGTTACACATTACGCCACTAGCGTGGGTACAAAGCGGTGCAAAAATGCCTGAAGGTAGCCCAGCGCCAAGAAGATCGCCGGTTATGCAGACCTTTCAAGATCAGTAGTATCGCGGGCTTAATGACATGAAGACAAGACTCCACAGTATCACGCACCCTAGAGTACCAACTACTTGTTCATTGTCTTCTGCCCCAGAGAGCGGCCCGTCTTACCCTAGACCAGGGCCGTGTCCGGATTCACCCGCCAAAGGCCCTTACTTGACTTTGTTCCCTGGATAACTGCATCGAGGTTGTGACGTTACATTCTCGCTGTCCGAATTCGCGGTAACAGCACGGATGCACCTTTGAAAGCCCCTTTCAGCCAAAGGCACGAACGATATCCCCTTCACACGCCATACACTGTAAGTTTTATTTTTCAATTATTCGTAACAATTTTGCACCTTCTTCCTGTTATTTTCTGCACACTGTTGTTCGTAAACAAACCGAGGCAACATAATAAAATAAGTTTAACTAATTGATTTTTTTTCGTATATTCTCTACAGATTGCGAAACGAAGACGGATGTTCGAAATCGTACGCACATCGTCACGAAAGTATCAAGGGAATGTGAGGAACTGGGGGTACTGAAGGGATCAAGGGTAAGTGAACGAGGATACGTTGCAGTGAATTCGGACACAGCGTAAGTAACGCGGCATCTGGCCCTTGTTTCCTCGCAAGTATTTTATTGTTTCAGAGGTCGCCCAGGGAAATTCTAAAATACTATGATCCTATCGAAAAAGAAACTGAACTGTACGCGTGTTTGAATGAAGTCTTAGTTTGTACTGAAATATGTTCACGAAATTTGCCGAACACTCATGATTAGAAGATGTACACGTTTTTAAAGCAANCTTAGTTTGTACTGAAATATGTTCACGAAATTTGCCGAACACTCATGATTAGAAGATGTACACGTTTTTAAAGCAACTGATAAACAAAGATGATTAATTTATGAGTTTTCAGTCCTGCGGTTTATTTTCCTGCAAATATTAGAAATTTCGTAGTGAACGAAACCGGTATTTACGTAACATTTACTTCTATACATCTTAAATTATTATATAGGATTTCGTTTTATCTTTAGGTACGNAAACCGGTATTTACGTAACATTTACTTCTATACATCTTAAATTATTATATAGGATTTCGTTTTATCTTTAGGTACGAGATTAGGCTGAACTCCAAACTCCAGTACGTCTCTTTGACTAATACAGTTGGTGCATCGTTAATGTGTCATACCTCAAACAGCCCTGAGCTAATTAAAAAACATTCATTGCTGGAGTGGCTGAGTTCTATGAGGTCATACGATATAGAGAATTGGCCTGTGATAAACAGAAGCGTCAGACAATGAACAAATGACTGTTTCCAGAGAATGCACGGGGTTGAGAATTATGACGTGGAGGTCAACTGTACGGCATAAACTACAAATAATTAAAACAATTATAGGTGCTTCAATTCCGTGAATTCATTTGCGGGCAAGTTAAACTTCAAGCACATATATTTTAGTACTATTTCCTGATTGGGCCAAGATTGATTTGAGCCGCCATCGTGTCCGAGTATGTAAAGGGTTTAGAATTCTAGGCTGAAGGCAAATGAATTCGCGAAATACATGGAGCTGTATAAATACTCCACACCAGTAAAATACTTTTTTCTGCAAAAGAAAATTCACGAGGCTCTCTTTCGCATCTCATACCGCGGCACACAGCCACGTGTTTAAGGCTCCCGTCTACCTGGCGCTTGAACTGCGTTGCACAGTGTTTCAAATACACGTTTCCCCACGAAACTATTAAACTTGCGTCCTAGAGGGGATGGACAAAATAATATGAACACCTGACATATTCACAATATTTATTTATTAATANATTAAACTTGCGTCCTAGAGGGGATGGACAAAATAATATGAACACCTGACATATTCACAATATTTATTTATTAATAAAGTGTTGGGTCACCATTTGCTTTTAGAACAGCTGCAATTCTTCGCGGAATAGATTCGTAGAGTGTCTGAATAGTTTCTAACGGAATGTTGTCCCATTCTTTTACCAAAACATCCGCCAATTGCTTCAATGATGTTGGAGATGGAAATATGATCCTCACTCTCTGCTCTAAAACTCCCCATAATGGTTCAATTATGCTGAGGTCTGGCCAGGGAAGATGTTTGATGATATTCTGATGCTCCTCAAACCAAGACTGAAGCTTTTTGGCTGTGCGTATGGATGCATTATCATCTTGGAATATGGCAGTGTTTGGCAGCAATATGCTAGTCATAGTAAGAACTTCATAATTGGGGATGTCATGATATTCATTCGCAGTAATCCGGCCAGTGATGTGAATGAGAGGAGCAGCTGAATACCAAGATATAGCCACCCAAATCATAACGGAACCTCCCCCATGCTTGACTGTAGGAAGCAGGCAGTCCAGATCGTAGGCTTCTTTTGGGGTTCTCCATACATAAACCCAACCGTTTGTAGGAAACAATTTAACGATGATTCATCGGACCATACCACATTCTTCCAATCATAAAGTGTCCAGGTTTTATGATCGTGGCACCACTTCTTTCGCAGCTTAGAGTTGGCTTCCGTTATAAAGGGTTTCGCAATTGCAGCCCTTCCATGAATGTTAGCTTTGTAGAGCTACCGCCGTACTGCTTTTTTCGAAACAGTATTACTCAAGTGAGTGTTGAGTTCTGCTGTCACTTTTGCCGCGGTAGTTTTATGTTGTCTGGCCACAATTCTTTTTAATGTTCGTCGGTCTTTGTCAGTTAACTTTGGTTTCACCCACTATTCCTCTTCGCCGATGATGTTTTACTATGTTTTGTGTATGCTGTCATTACCGTGGATACTGTCGCTCGCGAAACGTTAAACAATTCAGCTGTTTTCGTCACAGACGCTCCCGCTAACCGAGCACCAACGATTTGCCCTCTTTCGAAGTCTGAGAGATCACACATTTCACCGATCGCTTGTTTTAACCGTCGCGGAACAAAGCGTATAATACACTGAAATATAACCTACAAGACTTGGCACGTAAACTGTGCAATACACACGCGTCGCATTATTTACACGGAAGCAGTGTTGCCAACATGCAACAAAATGTACTATATTGCATGGTGTTCATATTATTTTGTCGATCCCCTGTATGAGTTGATCAACTTAAAGAACACATCCATCAAGCGAGGGCTGTTGAGTGCTTTCAAGACGTCACGCACATTACAAACTCCAAATGGCTAAAAGCGGTTTTTTTCAAAGCGCTGTATCTCAAAATATACGCTTCAGATACATACAAAACTATTCAAGGGTCCTTGCATTGAACCTTCTTACAGACATTCCACCACTAAAATAATAGGGTTATCACTGAAATTCCCATAGGTACACTCAGAGCGACGGGAACACTGCGAGCCAATTGAGAGCCTTGAGTATAGCGGCGATGGCGCACATGATACGCGTGGTAGTGTCGCCCTTATAGATTCCATGCTTCTCGGTCCCAAACGCGGAAAAAAGCGCTATGTAGGCGGGGGCCTCAATAGCTAGCTGAATATTTTTTCTAGGATGTATGGCAGGAAACAGTTGCGCATATATTCATAAAACACTTGTCCTGTCATCCAACCTTTCTTAGATCTTACTGTCATCCAATCTGCAGGGATTCTTTCAAATTGAATCACGACTAAAGATAGTTATACATCAACCACTACTTTTACAATAAATAAAACTGTTATTTGTTCCTTGTCTGATCCACTCACCACCTGATAATTTTTTTTTATCCCATCTGGGCCCTAGAACTAAACCAACTTTTTTATTCATCAAAAATTCACTTTTATCTGAATTAGAAATCTTCTTTGGATCATCCAAAACGTCAATAATATATTCTTCTTTTAGGAAACTTGACAAATAAGCACTCCATTTGCGAATGCTTTCCTCAGTTACTAATGACCAGTGACCTAGTAACATTGATAGCCTCTGCATGTCATCGGCTAATTTCAGGGGGCCTTTTAAGAAACATTTCAAACTATCGTCTTCCTGGCAATTCTAGTGTTTTAAGTTTTGTTTTAAACTTCTATTTGTCCTGTCCAAACCACTGTCCTTTTTACCCATTAACTTATTTGTTTACATGTACATTCGTATCCATACATCAACCGCTATACCTGCACATAAATGCATTCATACACACAAACATCTTACAATACATCAATCATATTAATCATAACAGTATCAGTAATAATAGCAAAACCAATAACTCTAATTACAATTAATTTCATCACCACTACACTTAATACCACTCTATCTTNGCGGACGTGCCAAAAGGATACCACCAGGAATACGCAGCCGCACCTCACAGCTGCAAAGGTGGGCCACCAAAGGTTTTGGCACGTGCCTCTGATCCTGCACGTACAGACGGCATCCGGAGACAACAACAACTACTACTTTTTACCTCACTTAGCCTATCGGCCTTCCGAGGATTCCATTCTAGTGTTTTAAGTTTTGTTTTAAACTTCTATTTGTCCTGTCCAAACCACTGTCCTTTTTACCCATTAACTTATTTGTTTACATGTACATTCGTATCCATACATCAACCGCTATACCTGCACATAAATGCATTCATACACACAAACATCTTACAATACATCAATCATATAAATCATAACAGTAACAGTAATAATAGCAAAACCAATAACTCTAATTACAATTAATTTCATCACCACTACACTTAATAACACTCTATCTTAGTCACAATTATCAGATGTGACACATCCCCTCCATTTTTCTCATATTATAATTTTTATATAATTACAGTACATTAGTCATTTTTATGGTAACAGTGGCAGTATCAATAACTCGAGTTACAATCTGTCACTGTTAAACAGTGGATCACAATTACAGTCATAATCAGGCAACCAATCACAGTTTTGTTACAGTCATAATATTTCCCTTTTATATCATCTTAAAAATACCACAATATCTCTCAGCAATAAGTCACATATATGATCATGATCAAACCTTCAAACACAGTCTTGGTCACAACATCATGTTTCCCTTTTCATTTCATTTATTTATTTACCTAATTAATGCACCAAGCCATAATAACAATGACAGCAGCAATGCTACAACAGCAATGCTACAGCAATAACCTGTAACATAAATTACAGTCCTAATCAATCCCTAGCAATCTTAGTCATAATCACAACAACTTCCCTCAAAACATAACCCTATCTCTCATCCTTTCATTTCCTTTGCCTAAATGTTATAGTAGTTCTCTCTCCAACCTATCCCAGATCACCAGTTATTGTTGGTTTTTTAGTTATACTTCTTCAATCTTCTTTCTTCCTCACTTCTTCTATTTTCTTTTTATCCTATTTTCTTTCTTTATATTATATTCACTCTTTACTATTTAACACATTCCCATCAGTTTTCTAAGTCATCATTCATTGTCTTAGTTATAATGTACATATCCTTTACATATTCATTAATTGCTTCTGTTATTTCATTATCGTAAATCTTGTATAATCGTAAAGGCCATGTTTCATTCTTCTGTCTTAGTTTATTCAATAATTTAGCTCTTTCCCTGTTAAATATTCGGCATTCATATAATAGGTGATCTATATCTTGTGCATTCTCTTGACATTGGCAGGTATCATCTTCTATTTTGTTAATCTTTTTTAAATATGATTTAATTTGGCAATGCCCCGTTATAACTTTTAGTGTTAGTATTTTAATTTTGCTATCATAATTGTACCATTCAGTTATATCTGCTATATATTTCTTCAAATTTAATGCTGCTGTGTCATCACCACTATACTCCTGATGCCATTTTCTAATACTCTCCTTATATAAATGTTTTTTGAATTCTTTAAGGCTTAAAGGTACATCTCCGTTGTTTATTTGTATCCATATACTGTTCCCCATTGTTATTCTCCTGTAGGTATCGTTTCTATTTTCCAGTTCTATTGCTTCATTTATTATTTTATAGATTATTATTCTATTGTTGATATTATAATCTATTGGTATTGTTTTATTTATTGTTATAACTGAATAGTATGAGGTTGTTGGGGTTAAATTTGATAGTTTTATTAATGCCTTCCTCTGGGCTGCCCTTAATGTTCTTTTTATATGAGTATTATTCAGTCTTGTTTCATAAGCTATGCTTGCATACTGTACTATGTTTACAAAGAGTGACTGGTATATAATTTTCCTATTTTTGCTGTTATATTGGTATATGTTCCAAATTATTTGTTTTAGTCTATTAAAAATTGTTGTTACCTTTTCCGTTATATATTTAGTATGTGGCATTAAGTTCATTCTATTATCTATTGTTATGCCTAGGTATACAACACTTTTTTTATATCTGATTGGTTCCTTATTGTAGTTGACTATTGGATATCTTCTTTCGAGGTTCCCTTTTAACATTATTGCATGAGTTTTATTTATAGATAGTTTTAAATTATGATTCTCAAGCCATTGATAAGTGTTTTGCATGATATTTTTAGCTTTAGTTTCCAATTCTATTCTTGTATTTCCTTCTATCAATATCAAACAGTCATCCGCAAATGCTAAAATTTTTGTATTATTGTTGTTATTCTGTATTATATATTTATCAATGACCAAGTTCCAAAATGTAGGTCCCAGTACGGATCCTTGTGGACAGCCTCTGTTTGTAGTTCTTTGTATATATATCTGATCTTCTTGTATAGTTATCATGCGTTCATTTAAATAGTCCCATAGTACTTGTTTTATTTTCCTACCAATTGTGAGTTCATTTAAATTTGCTTTTATATCAGACCATGTAACCGATGAAAAAGCATTGCTTATGTCCATTAATATTGCTAGGATATATTTACTTTGACTTTCTTGTACTATCCTAATTAGTTTTCCTATTGCCATTTCAGTTGATCTATTATTTCTAAATCCAAATTGGTTTGTATGTAATGTCTCCTCTACTTGTTTTTTTATCCTTTTGTATATTATCCTTTCATATATTTTCCCAATTACTGGTAAGAGACATATCGGTCTGTATGAACTGGTGTTAATTTTTGGTTTATTATTACCTTTATATATGAATATGATTTTCCCATTTTTCCATTTATTTGGATATATACCTTTGTTGTAACAATCTTTTAAAATTTTTAAAAGGGTTTCTTTAATTTCGTCCCATGTTAATTTTATAGCTTCTATAGTAATCTCATCTATTCCCGGAGCTTTCTTTGGCCTACATAAGTCTATTGCCATTTCCAATTCTTCCATAGTTATTTCATTTGTATTGGTATTTTCTTCCTCTTGGTGTATTATTATTTCAACTGTTTTATTTTCTTCGATATTAGGTAATAAATCATTCATTAATGTCTTGTATGTTTCTTGAATTGTTGTTGTGTATTTATCTTCAATTTTAACACTACTTATTGGTTCTGTTTTTTTTAGTTTTCTTCTGGCTATTTTGTCGATTATGTTCCATGGTGTTTTATGAGCTTCTTCATATATATATCTGGTCCAGGTGTTATGTATGTTTGTTTTAATTTCTATTTTATATTGTTTTCTGATATTCTTATATTCTTCTTTATAAATTTGTTTTGCTAAACATTGACAGCAACTTCTGTATTTCCTATGTTTATTGTAGACTTTATTCTTCATTTGAGTTAACTTTTCACTCCACCACCAATTTGTTTGTTTATTTTCTCTGTTATTATTTCTCATAATATTTTGTTGATTTTTACATATTCTTACTAGAGTCTCTTGTAGTTTGTCTATCTTATCTTCCATTGTAAGTACATTTTCTTGATTGTTTTGATTATGAATTTCCATTTTCAACTCTCTATTAACAATATCCCAGTTTTTTACATATTGGTGTAACCTTTTCTTTTTTACATATTCTTTTTGTTTATAAATTATTATTTTGAAGATTATCTTATTATGATCACTTATGCTATCTTGTACTGTCCATCCTGTTATTTTATTTTGTAGATCCTGAGTTATTAAAGTTAAATCTATATTTTCTTGACCATAGATTGTATCATAAGTAAATAGATTTCCTTGTCTATTGCATACTGTCCAATTGTATTTATCTATTATGTTTAAGACTATTTCTCCTCTTTCATCCTGTTTCTTGGAAAACCATGTATGGGACTTTGCATTAAAATCACCCCCAATTATTACTTTCTTGTTACCCAAGTTTTTAATTATTTTGTCTATTTGGTCTAGTATGTATTCTATATCTTTGTTTGGTGGCATGTATACTGAGATTAGGGTTAATTCTTCTTCATTTACTAGTATTTTAGCTACAGCTATTTCCTTGGTTGTTAGATGTTGTAAATTTAAAATTTTATATTTTTTGTTTATTATCATCATTGACAGGGCATTATCATTCTCTTTTTTGACTGTTTGCCAATTATTATCCAGGTTCATATATTTGTTTGCATATAGATAAGGTTCTTGAATTAGTGCAATGTCATATCCCTGTGTTGTAAGTTCATTTGTAAAATCTACAGTAACTATTTTTGAGCGCTGTAAATTATTTTGGATTATATTTAAAGTTCTCATTAATTCTCTATTAATTAGAATACCTTTAACCATTACCATTCCCCAAAATCAGTTTCTCTCTTCAATCTTTCACATGCCATTAGATTACTTGGGCAGTTTTTATCTGTGGCTAGATGTTTAATTTCTTGTTCTGTTTTTTTGTTTCTGATGCAATTTATACATTTTATAATATTTTGTTCACATTTATTGATATCGTGCCCTGTTTCTCCGCATTTTCCACATATTTCTCTAATTTCTCTACATCTCTTCTCTGTGTGTCCATATCTCTTGCATCTTTTACACCTCATGGGTGATATAAAGTCTTTAAACCTATACGATTGCCAGTTACTATATACTTTGTTTTTATGTTTAAATAATTGGTATATTTGTGGACTGGTTTCTATTATTATATTTCTCTTATTATTTATTGTTTTAGTCTCGAAGCATAACCTTATCCCATTATTTCTTTCTTCTTCTGTTACCCCTTCTATCAAGTTTTGTTCTTGAATCATGTTAATGAAGTCTTCTTTGTTGGTTTCATTTTCTACATCATATATTATTATTTTTGGTCTTCTCTTTTGCAATCTGTCAGTTTTTAATTTAATCTTTTTATTTACTATCTCCTCTTCTATCTTCTTTGCTTGTTCTTCACTAGGAACTTCTACTATTATGGCTTGGGATCCTGTTTTTATTATTCTGTTTATTTGTATTTTTCTCTCGTTTGGCTTGATATAATTCATTAATTCCATCTTAGTTACTTCGCTGCTTCCATCCTTTTTAATTTCTTCTGGTCTTATTAATAGTTTTATTGGTTCTATTTTCTTTATATTTTTCCAGACTTTTCTCTCTACTTCATTCTCTTTACCCCTCTGTCCTGTTGGTTCATTGCTTACTCTTTCTCTTTCCATTAAAATTCCTTCCATATTGGCTTTTAGCTTTATTATTTCATAATTTTGCTTTATTATTATATTTTGCATTGAACCTATTTTCTCCATAATATCTTTTAGAGATCCCTTTTTACTTTTCACTAAGTTTTCCAATTCTTTAGTTATTTCTAGTGTTGTATTAATTATTTCTTCTTGATCTTCTTCTCTTCTCTCTCTCTTTCTTCCAACTGGTGTAATAGAATCTTCCTCTCTCTTTCTCTTCTCAATTTCTATATGTAATCTTTCACTCATGGTCTTATTCGACTCTGTTATTTCTACTTCTTGTGTCTCTATTTCATCAGCCCATGCTATGGATTCTTTTGTTAATGATGTGTCCCTACTAGGGGGTGGGGTTCTTTTTGTTATACTAGATTTTGTAAATATCTCTGTATTTTTAGATTTTGGTGTAGTCGTTGGTGTTGAGGTACTGTATCTGCTCTGCCTCGATGTCCCAGATGCCATTTCTACTCTATGAAAATTTTGGGTGCCCCCGACTGTCAGTCGGTAAAACTCCTGCGAGAATCCTCCCGGAGGTCGACTTCTTCTTGCGTGGCTATTCCACTAACTAAATTTTTTATGTTTTGAAATCATAAAGTTCAAATTAATTTTTTTATTGTGTATGTTTCCTTTCAATTATCCATTATCTAAAATCATAGCTTTAAAATGATTTAATTTTTATTATGATTAAACAAGCATTTGAATACATACTCTTTTGTAGAGCTTATGTCTATATAGATTTANGTCTATATTGATTTATATATATCTTTCAAATATTTTAACTGTTCTCTTCTGCATCGTGACCTAGCCCACCACTCCACAAGTCAGCGCACATAATAGTAGTTTTCTGGGTTCTTGTAGTCTTGCTTTTAGGGTGAAAATAATTTTCAATCTGTTATTATTTTAATATCACTATTTCCGTTGTATGGTGGTTTTTTCTTTATATTCTTAATTTATATGATTTATAGATACTTCTTATCATTTTTGTGTTCAATTATCTTCTAAATTTGGTTGTAATTTTTATTTAATTTGTTATATTTGTCCTTCCCATTATGATACCAGAATCGATAGGGACAATGCCGGACCATGTGCGCCAGAAGGCCGGATGCACGTGTTTTATTACTCAGGGAGACATAACAAACTCCCCGGACAACGTGCAGAGACGAGGCAGTTTGAATATAGCGATGGTGGGCTACAAAACGAGGAGAGAAAGGAAGGAACGAGTCAGTCAGTCGGGAGCAGTTAGACGCGGCAGTCAGCCGACGGGATCGAGGAGCGGGTCCGAGACGGGACGCCAACGGGAGTCGGCCGACGAGACTCCGAGGAAGCGGAGTGATTCCGGGAGAAACGACCGCGGCAGCCAGCCGCCATCAGACGCAGAGTCCTACCAGTACCAGCTCACCAGACCTCAACTGCAGGACCAACTAAGCCATATAAGTACAGTCATCCCGCGAGTGTGAAGGACCCTGAGTAGTTATCCCGCGAGTGCAACGGATATTTGGAATCTCCCAGCAAGTGCGAAGAGTATTACGCCCCCACGATGCGAACAATAGGAGCATACGTGTAAAAGGGAGGGAGTTGTCTCGATAGCTCGTGTGTCAATTATAACTTGTTCCAGCAATAATAAAACTAGAGATTTTTCTTGAACTTTCAATTGCCATGTGTTGATTCATTAGTAAATTGGACCTTTAGACAACAGTGCCAACCCCTTCGGCCAAACCACAGCTTTGGTAGTTGTCAATTTTGGGGCCCAATGTGACGGAGCAGAAATCTGTAAGATGGAAGCAAGAACAAAATAAAGGGCGGTGCCCCGACCGAGCTAGCTAACACATTTACGACTTCGGGGGAGTCATAAACCAACCCTCGCGACTTCGAGTTAGTCGTAAAATTTAAAACTCGTGGCATCCTACTTACCAACAGTATAACCGAGGAAGGAGAGGCAATAAAAACCCAGGCGAAGATGACAGGCCGCAGACGAGCGCGTAGTTTAGAAGAAAGGGGGAGGGCGCAGGCCCAGGAAGAAGGAGACGAGATATGGACCAGGGCATCCCCGAGTAACATACTACCACACAGCGATAGCGGGGGACAAACGAGGGAACAGTGCAGAACCTCGCGATGCCAAGGCACGGGCCTATATATAGTACAGTGCTGCAAATGCCCGCGGCGGTAATGCAATCAATGCATTGGCTGGCCCGATGTTTTCCGGCCGACACAAGGAACACAGTACCAGTGCTTTGATTGTCAGGACCCGCAGACACAGTGCGACCTCCCGAACTGCCCGGGACACAACACGCGCCTGACTCGGTGCACTACCTGTAACCAGGCATTCCACAACCGATGTATAGGGTGGCCTGAAAGAGCCGAGGGCACAAGAGGCAGGGTATACCAGTGGGGAATGTGCCAGAAACGGACAAACGGGGAGCTCCCGTCAAACACAGACCAAACCCGGGACACCCGGGCAGAGGGAAGACAGGGAATAGTAGAGGAAATGGTCCTGCCGGAGTTCGCAGGGAGATCCCACGAAGATCCAGAACTATTTATACAGAATTGTGAACACGAGTTCCGGACAGGGGGTGTTCCCAGGAGGCGGTGGGTGCAGAAGGCACGCGAGCAATTAAAGCAAGCCGCCCTCAGCTGGTGGGACAGATATGGAGAATTTATAACAACATGGGAACAGTTCGCGGCCCGACTGAGCAGCAAGTTCGCGGGAGAAGAGGTGATAACCGGGCTACGAACCGAGTTTTACACCCAACAACAACAAAGCGAGGAAGAGGTAGAAATATTCATTCGGAGGAAGGCACAAATGTATGCACGCATTGCACCAGAGGGAACAGAAGCGGAGGGAGTCGGCATCATCACGAGGCTATTAATACCGGCCCTAAGAAGCGTCCTTCGCCACCCAAGGGCAATAAAGATGGAAGAACTCGTAGAAAGAGCGAAAGAAGCAGAAGTCGACTATCGGGAAATGCGCGTGGTGAGGGACGGGACTCACCTCCCCATCCCCCCACCTACCGCCCGCCCGGAGCGGACGATACAGCATGGCGCAGACAAGAGCGAAAGTGGAGGCCCTCCAGCCTGCTGGTACTGCCCAGGGAGGCATCTTCACCGGGATTGTCCAGTCATAAAAACCCGGATAGCTGTAGAAAGGGAAAGAGCAGCCAGGAACGCCCCTCTAGGAACAGGGAAGGCAGCTCCCCAGGGACATGGGGCGGGAAACGCGCGTGCTGGGACCACGAGACACCCGGCGTCCCCAGCTTAAATCAAAGGGTGAGACAGGTATACACAGTAGGCGACCCAGAGGCAACCACGCAAGCCCCGCGCATAGAAACCCGGATCAATGGACATGCCGTCAAGGCGATCTTAGACACAGCCGCGGCCGGCAATTTTATCAGAAGCCTACTGCTGACACCTGAACAAAGACAAACTATGAAGAAGGACGAGCGGCGCGTCCAAATGGCCCAAACAGAATCCCGGCTAACAATAGAAGGAAAAATCACCTTGCCAGTAGACACGGGGGTCGAGACCGTCTCCACAGAGTTCTTCTGCGCCCCACAGTTAGCGGAAGAAGTGATACTCGGGCAACCTTGGCTGTCGGGTCAAGGCTGCATAATAGACTGCGGGCAAAGACGACTATACCTGGGCAGGCGGGACAGAATGGCCGTGAACTGGGAGGCTCCAGTGAACACGGAAGGGCCAAGAGCCATAGCCGACAAAGAGGTAAACCACCAGTTAAGACCCGACCAGCTGCGGGCGTTAGTACGCATAATAAATACCCACGCGGCAATATTCGGAAACAATGGCCGGTTACAACAAACCACAGCCATACAGCATGAAATCTGGGTAAAGGACACACGCCCCATATATTGCCGCCCGGGTAACCCGTCAGCCCACCGCCGACAGATCATCCTCGACCAGGTGGCCGAAATGAAGGAACAAGGGATAGTGGAGCCGACGGACTCCCCATACAATGCCAGGGTAGTACTCGTACCCAAGAAAGGTGGGGAACTCCGATTCTGTGTAGACTACCAAGCCCTGAATGACGTAACACACCCAATGGCCCCGCCCGCAATAAACATCGCCAATATGCTCCGCGACCTCGGGGACGCGCGCATATTCTCCACTCTGGACATGCGCAGCGGATACTGGCAAATCCCCGTGCACCCAGAGTCACGTAGATATACCGCGTTCACCACTCCCGAGGGCGAAACCTTACAGTTTCGAGTAATGCCCTTCGGCCTGAAAAATGCACCGGCTACCTTCCAGCGGCTGATGTCGGCCGTAGTACTCACGGGCTACAGCGGAAAATTTTGCCTGGCGTATCTCGATGACGTGATCGTGTATTCCCGCACCTGGGCAGAACACCAGGTACACCTGCGACAAGTACTGGAACGCTTCGAACTCCACGGACTAACATGCCGACTGGAGAAGTGCCATTTCGGAAAAACTCAGGTAGAGTACCTAGGGCACGTAATCACCCCGGAAGGAAATTATCCTAAAGCCGAGAAGGTGCGGGAAATCGAGGACGCCAGGACGCCGACAAACCGGAGGCAGTTGCGGCGTTTCCTGGGCTTGTGTAACTGGCTCCGCGACTTCGTCGAGGATGTCGCCCCTCTTATGGCACCCCTCAACGAGCTGCTACCAAAAACGGCCCGCTGGAGGTGGAGCGACCAACATGAGAGGGCCTTCCGAGAAATTAAGGTGCGGTACGGTAACATAGACATGTTATGTCGCCCTTTGCCCGGGCTACCCCTGATTCTGCAGACGGACGCCAGCGGAACCGGAATGGGGGCGGTCCTATATCAAGAGCAGCCACAGCGCCCGCGACGAATCATCGCCTACGCCAGCACGATGCTCAAAGAGGCCGAGCGCCGATACCACAGCAATGAGCAGGAGTGCTTGGCGGTGATCTGGGCAGTCCGCAAGTACAGGTACTACTTGGAAGACAGGCCCTTCGTCCTCCGAACAGACAATAAGGCCCTCACTTGGCTAAGAACCAAGAGCAACGAGAGGGCCAAGTTGGGGAGGTGGGCGTTGTTTCTGATGGAATTTTCGTTCACCATAGAACACTGCCCAGGGTCGACCAACGAACTACCGGACGCCTTATCCCGTCAACCACAAGGATCCGACCAAGACAGAGGGGCGGACGACTGGGACCGTATGCTCCCCCCCTCCCCACCGAAGTCTCCCCAGCGAGGGCACATGGGACTCCAACTGATCAAGTTCCGGGAAAATAAGGAACTACTGCAGGATCTACAGCAGGCCGATCCCGCCCTACCGGGACTGATGGAGCGTCACCCCGAACAATATGAGGTAAGGGACGGCGTAGTCTGGGCGAGGACCCACCCGCGAACCGAACAGTGGAAGGTCTGGGTCCCCAAAGAGTTACGACCCAGCCTCTGCGAACATCATCACGACCACCCCCACGTGAGACACCCCGGGGGACCGGAAACATTAAGGCCCCTGACTACCCGATACACATGGCACAGGGTCACCNCGAACCGAACAGTGGAAGGTCTGGGTCCCCAAAGAGTTACGACCCAGCCTCTGCGAACATCATCACGACCACCCCCACGTGAGACACCCCGGGGGACCGGAAACATTAAGGCCCCTGACTACCCGATACACATGGCACAGGGTCACCCGGGAAGTCCGAGAGTACGTCGCCAGATGCCAAACATGCTGCGCAAGTAAGGCATACCCGGTGCCGAAGACGCGGTATATGCCCAGACGACCCAAGACGCCGTGGACACACCTCGCCGCGGACATTATGGGCTCATACCCCAAGACACCCCAGGGAAAACGATACCTGCTCGTCATAACCGACCAGTTCTCCCGGTGGATGGAGGCCTTCCCTGTACCCAGTCAGGAAGCATGCACAATTATATGACAAATGGAGCGGGAGGATTTCCTCAGGTGGGGGTACCTGATGTGCGTCCTAACAGATAACAGCCCCCAATTCACCGGCACAAAGTGGGCGAAGGCGTTTGAAGCATGGGGGGCGGAGAACTGGACAACGCCCGCATATCACCCCCAGGCCAATCCCACCGAACGCCGAAACCGGGAGGTAAAGAAAAACCTGCACGTTCGGATGGGCGAAAACCACGCCCAATGGGACATGCACATCCCTGAGATACTATACACACTGCGGCGCCGACACAATGAAGCCCTAGGCACTTCGCCCAGCCAACTTATCCTCGGGTATACTCTCCGCTGCCCCGAGGAATGGCAATGGGAAACCGAGTCGACTGAGCTGCCCGGACCAGAAACCATAAGGAAAGCAGCAATCCGAAGAACAGATGCGGCACGAAAGAACCAACAAAGGTACATCCAACGCAAGTACCCGGAACAAACCCGCAACGAACACCACCTACCCGAAGGCCATCATGTATTTTTGTGCACGCATCCTCTGAGCCAGGCCGGTGAGAAATACTGTGCCGGATTCGCGCCGAAATGGGAAGGGCCGTATATCATCGCAGGGCGCCAAGGAAATGTGTACTGGGCGGAGGATGAACTGGGAAAAATTCGTAAGGTCGCAAGGGACCAGATACGCCCTATGCCCTAAACCTGCGCCCCGCACTCAGGACGTCAGGGAAGCCGGCATACTCCCCTTGCGCACGAGATGAGCAGTGCGGCCAGGGGCGAAGGAGCAAGAATTAGGCCGTAGACAGCGTGGCGGCGGCAGCCAGAGGGACCCACCCCATACCTGGGCGCCGCCCAGATCACGAGGCGTGCGGGAACGAAAAATGGCCGAGAACGGGCGGAAGAGGGGCGTGAACTCCGCGGGCGGGAGAAAAATGTGGCCGAAATCGGCGAGGAAAAACGTGGAGG
>NQII01000053.1:1518674-1678191 GCA_002778355.1 Clitarchus hookeri | reverse complement strand
CCATCACTCCCCGCCGCATCACAATTCCTCGAGCACGCAGAAGTGCCGCAAGACGACGTGACATGGACTCGACTAATGTCTGAAGGTCTGCAGGAGGAAATTCACACCATGAATCCTGCAGGGCAGTCCACAAATCCAATCTGCGCCAATTTGAGAAAGGGTTGCATGTCTGTCACATTTAATGATTATCGTCAGTCGTCGTTTGTCCGGTTCTTTCGCGATCTTTTTCCGGCCACAGCGATGTCGAAGATGTGATGTTTTACCGGATTCCCGATATTCACGGTACACTCGTGAAATGGTCGTACGCAAACATCCAAATGTTATCACTACCTCGGAGATGCTATGTCCCATCTCTCGTGCACCGACTATAACACCACATTCAAACTCACTTAAATCTTGATAACCTGCCATTGTAGCAGCAGTAACCGATCTAGCTGCCGACCGCATCGCGTTACTCTGTTTGGTTCCATACCTCTGTTATTTGCATACGCACGCCTATATCATTTTTTTTGGCTCTTCAGTGTGTATTTTGTGAAGTCATTAACATATGGCGATAAAATTACTTTAATTAATATTATACCCTTGAAAATTATATTATTTCCTTAGGATGTATCATGTAAGGCAAAAAAAAATTATTTGTGCAAATGTCTTGAAAAAAAAATTGTTTCATAACCAATTTACTTACAAGAAATAAACAATTGTTATATATTTCTCGACTACCATGCGAAGTGATGCAGTGGCAAATGCTGAATTTTAAATCGTATTCGGGAGGACCTGTGTTTGAATTCCAAACCGATCCTTCAGATTTTTTTTTCATTGTGGTTTCCCGAAATTATTCCAAACGAATGCTGGGATAGTTCCTTACCACAGACCATGTCCAATTCCCTCCCCGTTTCTGCTTCTCTGAACAACTTGCTACATCTCTAATGAACTCGCTAACGAGACACTGCGAGTTACCTACCTTACTCAAATATGTCTATACAACACAAGAAGAGTTACAAGAAATGGGAAACTCATGCTGCTTCACCCAAACATACACATATAATTATCAGAGAGAGAGATAGAGAGAGAGAGAAACCCATCATCGTGTCAGGGAAGAAACCACTATTTATACAACTCGTAATAATAAAAATCATTAACGATAATTTTAAATTTGAAAAATAAATACACAAAAACAATTTAAGTAATTTAAAAAAAAAACTCACATTTTACATATGAAGGGTGATATGTGAAATCTATCTGCTATTACATATTGTTACGATCCCAAATATAGGTAACCAAAACTCAACTCGCAGAAAAGTATTGTATATTGTTCGGGATACAGCATATACCTAATTGCTGAAACAAACCAACATCAAAATATTAACTAAACATACACACTCCTCGCAAACATTGCCCCATTAATTTTGTAAAATGGAAATATCAATATACACATCATATCCATCCGAATAGTTAAGTCGGAAATTTAATTAAGAAACCAACATTCTAACTTATTGCTTTGACAATCTTGAGATCTATCACCAAACAGGAACATGGAGTATGTCATGTTGTAAAGCAGCGGTCAAACCACTCAACTCCTACCAAAACACACGTGATTAGTCGATCCATCACACAAATTTTCTATCGTTGATCACTCGCGCTAACACTTATCTAAACAAAACCAAGGTGAGAGAAAGAGAATATTTTCTGTTAATATACACTACCTTTCGTCTCTCTCCTGCATCAAAGGAAATTTTCGTGGGAGTGCGCACTAAAAATAACTATTGCAACACGTATCCTTCCAGGAAAACATATATAAAAGAATAGCAATGCGAAAACACACACCCATAAAAATTTTTTTACACCAACTTATAACGGAATCCCATCCCTATATCTCAAACTCCTAACTCACTAACTAACTTAGGTGGCTCGTAAACCAAAATGTTATGAATATTTTTGACGTGACAACGTCTTAAATTAGGTTGCGGCTGGGAGTCACTTATGAAAAAGTGTAACGCTCGGTAACGTTACGATGAGTCACCGAACGAGAGAGAGGCCCGCCGAATGCCTTGCGTCTCTCTCCCACTCAACTATGATCGGTCTGCCGCGCGCGCAGCACTACGTTGTCACGTAAAATCTTCGCCCGTAAAACCGACTTTACAGGCAACCATTTTCTCCTGAATGCCTAAAATGTGTTAACCATAACGTAGAAGTAATAATTATTATACATTCTTCATATTTTATCTATAATTTACGTTATCTTCCCCCATTAATATGGTAGATGAGATACGGAAAAGAATCACATATCTATTCTATCAATAAAAATTAAATCTAAATCGCAGCATACGAATTGAGAGTGTATATAATCATTACACAGGGAAGAGAGAAAATATAAAAGTTAACCCCAAGCAACACAGCTACTTGGGAAGATAATACAAGACCTCGAGATCAGTGTGTATACTGCGACAAAAAGTTTACTTTAAGTCGCAATTTGAGAAGACATAAAAAAAATACTTGTTTGGGAAAAACTGATAGTAATAAACATTGTTGCGCTAAATGTCGTTGTGTGTTTACTGAACATATGCAGATTGAAAAACATTCGTTGGCATGTAAACAAGATGTTGCTGTGGAAATCTTACCAGCTTCTGGTCACACTGGTCAACAATAAAAAGTATTTATCTTTCACAAAGACCAAATAAGCAAAATCTAACTATCTTTACCATGCTGAGTTCAAATATGTTCTCAGACTTTTTCCATCAGGCAGAGTTTTTGTGGCACGTGTTTAAAGTTTTAAATAATTAGTACTTACAAAACACACAATAATAAATATACGGCTAATTTACACTTACCTAAAAAGGTTTATATGATGATTTTCGGCCATATTTTGCATTCGGGATGTCTCTCTTCATGGTCCAGCAGTAGTCGGCCAGCATATTGGGATTCAATTTGCCTTGGTACCTCTTTTCCATAGTAGAAATCTGCTGATGAAAACGCTCACCATGTTTATCAGAGATAGTCCCAAGATTTTCAGGGAAGAAGTCTAGGTGAGAGTCCAAGAAGTGAATTTTCAAATACATGTTGCAGCCCACTCCTTTGTACGACGTCAGAAGATCACTCACTATTTCACAATAGTTTTCTTCTTTATTATTACCAAGAAATCCACAACAGATATTTTTGAATGATTTCCACGCTTCTTTTTCCGGTGAATGTAGCAGTTCCTCAAAATGTTCATCGTCCGATATAAGTGATCTTATTTGCTGCCCTATAAGTATTCCTTCCTTCAATTTTTGCATCTCTTATTTTAAGAAATTTAGATTTCAGATACATAGATGAAGGAGAACTTTTATCCATTGCTTTTACAAAAAATTTTATAAGCCCCAGTTTAATATGCGGGGGAGGTAAATACACCTTTTCGGGATCCACTAATGGTGTATTTGTTACATTTTTATGCCCAGGAATAAGAGATTCACGTTTAGGCCATTGTTTCTTTATGTAGTGAGACTTCATATCCCTGCTGTCCCATTCACACAAAAAACAGCAGCATTTCGTGTATCCAAGTTGCAAACCTACCAATAAAGCTTTGACCTTCAAATCACCACAGATATTCCAGTTATATTTAGTATAGTTAATTTTTTCTAACAACAATTTCATATTTTCATATGTCTCTTTCATATCACTGGCATGCGCGACAGGTATTGATGGTAATTCATTCCCATAATGCAGTAGTACAGCCTTCAAACTAACTTTCGATGAGTCTATGAACAATCGCCACTCATCTGGCTGGTGTTGATGTCCATGAACCTCCATTAATGAACAAACATTATTACAAAAAACTACATGGCCTTCTTTAGAGAAGTATTCACTGAAATCACTATCGCGACTACGATGAATGCATATCCGCGTATCTTTTTGGAGTAGATTCCAACCTTTGGGCCTGGAACTTAAAAGCTCAGCCGACTGTTTAGACAAATTTAAATCCCGTATAACATCATTACGATCTTCTTGAGTTAAAAGGTGAGGTTCTGATGAACTACTTGCTTCAAATGTAGGATCGCTTCTCTCCTTTCTTTCGTCTTCAGTATGAGCTGGGTCGGAGTCGGGGTTATCACTTATGGTCATGAAATCTGGACACTTTGGTACAGGATACTCTTCACTATGTGGCACAGGTCTCATTGCAGAAGCCAAATTGGGGTACTTAACTGTATATTTTGTTTTGGAATTAATTCCTTTGATGTTGGTTAAGCTGAAATAACAGTCAGTTAAATCGTTCTTCTGTTCCCTCCAAATCATAGGGACTGAAAATGGCATATAATGAGTAGCATTTTTCCATCAACTGAGAAGCCTAACACATTATACATAGCATATATTTTGGGCCCAGTCTTTATCGAAATCACCAGCTTTACACCCAAAATGAAACTCATGATATTTTTTCGCAAGTGGTGTGAAATTACGCCTCTGAGACTTGAATGTCAGTTCACCACACACGTAGCAGAAATTGTTTGGTTGATTTAAACACTTTCTTGGCATATTGAAATGATCATAAAACTAATAAAACTGACAAATAAAAACAATATGCAGCAGAAAACCACTACACGTATTGCCAGGCTCACTACAATTTCAATACCGGCTACTGGCCATCTGCTTACTAAAACAATGCAATGTTTGATAGACAACTTGCTGGGTACAGATCCGGACAGTGTGTGTATACTTTTTGCCTAATATAGACTTCTTTATTAAAACACTGAAAGACCAAGTTATTGCTTCCCCCCGCCACTCCCCGTCGCAGACGATAACAGTCATCTTGATAAGAAATAGTACAACCCGCCTCCAAACAAATTCGCCCCCGACGAAGCTTTGTTCTTACGGCCACAGAATAAAAGGGGAGGTTTCAACCCTCGACATCCAAGGCGCCCGTAGTCTGCGCCAGAGAGGTAACTCGTACCCTACGACCCGCCGTGTATCTCACAGGGAGCGAGTAGCGTCATACAGAAGTATATTACGCTAAATGACTGCCACACAAAAACTATGCCTTATTGACGAAATCTGAATACATATTTGGATTCAGCATAAAAAACTGGACTAGTGTCGCTATTCAGTTTCCTTGTGAAAAAAATCATGTTGACAAGTGTTATCAGTGACTTTTTTGAAGGAAATTATTTACTTTGCGCAGCAGCATGTATAGTCACATGAGGATAAATTGTTTAAAGAACCCTGATTGTGATGTATATCGATGTATGATGTTTACAAGAAAATATACATTAGTGAAACATTGGGAAAGAGTAAACGCAATCTATCGCAGTAGTGTTTGTTTTTTCCCGAGTTCTGCTCATTTTTGTAAGGAATATGTATGCGATTTTGTACTTCTGTATGCATATATAGTATATGATATTTTAAGCATGTAATAAATATATAAATGTGTTGATATCATTTTTATTTGGTTGAAAGTATTGTTTGTTTCGTTTAAAGTGTTGTAAACAATAAAAAGGAATAATTATCTTTTTATTAGTGATGTGCTAGTTTTATTGAATTGGTTACACGTGGGCTTTCTGGTCTTGCCGAATGGATACGTGCGCACAGTCTGCCCGGCGGGTTTTCCACTGTGAGTTCTTGTGAAGGGATGTCGGTTGGTAATGGAGTGAGGTGTTGTTAGCGAAGATTGCAGGTGTGACCATTCCCTGAACATGTGGATAGAAAGCAATTTACACAATGCTAGATTAATAGGTATTAGAAACAAAATATGTGCATGATTTGCGAAATGTCTGTGATGTAGGATGTCGCATTGCATACACAAATGTTGATATTGCTATACATCTAAAAAAATGTCACTTACTGAAAATTGTTCGGTTATGGAATTTGTATTCTGAAATGAACCGCTTCTTGCTATTTAGAAAAAGGTATGATAAAAACAAATATATAAATTAACATAGAATGGTGTTTCGAATTTTATCAAAAAATTCATTTTTGTAACTTCGTAACTCACCCATGTGAGGAAACCATGTTTTGTATTCGATTTTGTTCTGAGTGAAGAAATTACTTAAATTGGATTAATACAAGGATGTAATTTATTTTGAAGTTATTATTTGAATAATTAAATAATTTTCCTTAGAATGTATTTTTTTGTCTTGACGATTTTATTGACAAACTCCAATTAGGCACGTGCAAGGAATTTTACTTGTAACATCGTCTTATGATATGCGAAACTTCAACCATCTTGGTCCTCCTCCAAAGAAAGGATTATATATGCATTTTTTGTTACACAATGCAACACTACATATAATTTGTGCTCACACCCACACAAATATTTTAAATTCACATTGCATTTAATAATTTAAATTTTGGGGTCGGATTCCACACTAATGAAACAATGTCTCTTGCAAGATGCTATTTTCGCTTCACGAAAATTGTCGTACACGCTTCTCCACGGTGTATATGTCCTTCCCCTGCTCACCAATTACAAGCAGCAAGCGATGTGGGCTAGACGCGGAGATTGGCGCAGGAGAGATAACTCGAGTGGTGCGACCGCCTTCCTCGCCCCTTCATCAACTCTTCTGAGAGAGGGTCCTGATGCTTTAGCTTTAGCTGCAGGAGTGCCGACTCCCACCACGATCACAGCGCGCCTGTCAGCATTCTTTGTAACCATGCTCGCCCCATCGTAGAATGTCTGGGTCAATGCATGTACAAATGTATTTACGGTTTAATTATCCTCAACAGGAATCGAGTCTGTACTTAGTTTGTAATTACCATGCAATAAATATCATTACTGCATAAATATTCTTGGTTTATTTATTTCTCTCGGAACATTTAATACTCTCTGTACATGTATTTATTCGTTACGCAATTACTCATTACGCAATTGTTAATTTCACTTTAATTATTCATAATTACAATAACCCCTATTTACCTGCGATGGGAGTCGATTTCAGAAGCACCTCACCTCCCTCGTCGGTTGTTTCGACAGCCGATGGGTAAATGTGGACTTAGTGTGTAATTACTCTCTTGTTACATGTACTTAGTCTCTCATTACTCTCGTTACATGTACATACATTCGGTACTCCTAAATGTTTATAACACAATTACTCATTATGCAGTTACTCAATATGAAATTGTTTATTACGCACCCATTATGACTAATTACCTTCGACGGGACTCGAACCGAGAACTGACCGTCTCCTCAACCATCCTGCACCTCAGAAGGGTTACGAGAACATATCAGCCAACCACAACACACCACCAAGAAGGATGGAGGGGAAAACAGTTTCCCAGGTTAAAGAATGCTTACACTTTGTATCTCTCTCTACAGAGCCCATTTACTGGTTAATCAAATGGCACTACGGCTACCGATGCTCCCTTGTGTGCTTAAACGCAAGTGCTTCCCCTACGTATGTTACTAGGCTCTTGTTTTTATTGGACTTGGAATTTTTATATGTAGGCTGTAAGATTAATAAGTTCGATAATGATTCTGACATGGTGGCTATGCGTATTATTTATTTCTTGTTAGTATGTAATTTTATTCAACAAAAAACATTAACTCATTTTGATTCAGTATGGGCAGAAGTGGTTTTTCAACTTAAGTTAGCATTTAATGTGGAAGTTACTTGATGTTGCTACTTATATGCACGAACGGGTTAATCTGTCAGAGCAATATCAAAATACGGGTTATCTTGAAGTTTAATGCTCAAGAACTGGTAAATAACATATTCGTACTTAATAGTATTTATATTTAGATTGACACATCTCTACGAAACAATGATTTAACGCTAGTGGAGACGATTGTGGCCAGACCGGCCACGCTTTCGAACAACCCATCACCTGTGCCCTTTCGGAAAATGCAGGTGAATAACTGACTCCCTTTCATTTGGCTTTAATTGCTCTTGTGGTCACTTTTGTTAGGCCGTTGGCTTGCAGTCGGGCCACATAACTTTTGAATTTTTTTTTTTTTTTTGCCTGGTTACAGGGAATATTTTTTTATTACATTTGCTTCTTTTTTATGCTTAGTCAACACAAAGGAGTATCTCTATGTGCATAATTGATGCTTCTAATAAATACTGCTAGTGTAAAATTGTTTAATGTGTTTTGTTGAATTGTTTTGAAGATGCAACATATAAATGTAAATAAGTTATATTATAAAAATAAAAAACGTTCTGCGGCACATTACACATGTTAATTTACTAATGTAGCACTTCATTCGTAAAAAAAATTGGTAAGGATCGGTTGATTAGCGCTCAAGATATGGCATAAAAACTTATTTTTTCAAGTGACAATCTTTATAAATGGAGAACAAAAAGGTTGTGTATTACCGAATGCTGTGATTGTCATAGATATTGCCAGTATACATAGCTTCGTAGATATATCACATTAAGCTAAAATATTATAATAGCCAACATTCTGAAAATAAGTGGCTGGCACAAATAAAACATACAAATTAGTATGGCCTACCAAAGTACAACTTCTTCGCCAAATTTGGTGGGAATCTGATGACTTTTTTCCAAGTTAAGAAATAAAAACCTTTTTGCATATGGAGCTATACAACATGGCAGAGAAATGAGACTGTTAATAGACCAAATGTATGGTTAAATAACAACATTTTTAATATACCTGCATGACCCACTCTAAACATATTAGTTTGCATGGCCTGCTGTAGTGCTACTAGTTGGCCAAATTTGCTAGAAACATATTTTTTTTTTCCAGAGGTAAGACAAAAAAATTTTTTTGAGATTCCCTTATATAAAATGTTGGACAAATATACTTTCTGTAGACGCATTTGGTAGTTTTAATTTATACTGCCAGCAAACGAAATTATTTTGTCATTAATTACATGGTTTTGATGATATACCATACAAAGATTGAATATCTATATAGCCGCCATTTTGAAAATATGTGCCCAACATACTTAATAAATACGAGTTTATTTCGCCTTTCACAGTATAACTCGTTTGCCATATGTGGTAGGAATCGGTCAATTGTTTACCGAGATCTGACAAAAAAAATAAATTATTGGTGTGGTGCTTACCTTCTAAAATGGCGGACCACAGAGGATTTATGTAGATACATTTCACAGTTGTAATATAGACGCTCAGCATTCAAAGTTAAGTTGGAATTGATCACAAGGTTTCGACGATATAGCATACAATATTGAAATTACTATTTGGCAGCAATTTTGAATATAAGTGTGCAACCTACTTAAAATATGCCTGTTTACATAATCTATCGCAGTAGTTCTTGTTCGCCAAATTTTTGTAGGAATCAGTCTACTATTTTCCGATATATGACATAAAAACCATGTTTATCCATGTGGCACTATCTTATAAAATAGCTGACTAAAGTGATTTTATTCTTCGCATATATAATGTTTAAAATATATACTGTCAGCTTACAAAATATGGTAGAAATCGGTCGAACACTATAATAGTTATACGAAATAAATCTAAAATAATTTTATTCTCCAACATTTTGAAATTAATTGCCTCGTCGATTTGAGTCACATACGTTTACATGACCTACCATAGTATTTATTCCGTGCCAAATGTTTCAACTGTTAGTTCAGTAGTTTTCGAGATATAACAAAAAATGTATTTTTCCATATGATGTTATCTTACAAAATGGTGGACCGACATAAATATAAATGTATTAATTCAATGAATATACGATGTGCTATTATATTACAAAGTTTTGTTTATATCGGTTTAATGGTTCCCAAGATACACGCTATCGAACTAAAAGTTAAAATTGCCGCAAATTTCAAAATAAGTGCACGCTGTGGTGAAAAACTATAAAAGTCAGGTGTCCTTACAAAGTTGTATACGTGTACCGAGTTTTATGAAATTTGGTTAAAACTTTCAAAAATTGAAATGAGGGGACACATGTACAAGCATACATACACACAATTCACACACACACACACACACTCACGGACACACATAAAGGAGAGATCTCATAAGTCTTTCTTTCCTTCGGAAAATAGGCTAGTAATGAAATTTAAAAACATGGAAGTACACGCTAGAGTGCTCCATGCAGTACATGCAACGAATATGCCAAATTTGGATGACGCCGAATGATAAAATGGTCGCCAAAAATGCAAATCGCTTGGTTTCTGACACATTAAGACATAATTTATATTTTTCATTTTAAATAACTCAATTTCCATCAAATGTGGCAATTGTTGGTAGGCCCTAGTAAAATTATCCCAATAGTTTGGTTTTTATATTTATGCAAAAGCATCAATGAGACCAAAATATTAATTTTTAAAATGTAAAATATTAACGTCATAAAACTTAATTTATTCTGTCTAAGCAATAAATAGATAATGAGTACATATAAAATGGGGATTTTGATGCAGGTATCAAAGTATCGGAGGTCGAATTCGGCTGCCAACTCGCTTGACGAGGTGAACGAGGCCGGTGGCTGGCGGCCTGGGACGGCCATGTTAGCGACAAAATGGCCTGTTTGACCCCAAAAATAACTTCATAAATTAATCATGTTTCCCAAAAATTACTCATTTTATTAAAAAGTTCCAAAAAAATGGAAAAATGAGCAAAGCTGGTTCGAAGCTCCGCGATGCGAGAGCCTAAAAGTCCTCAGAGGGGCAAGCGATTTCGAGGCTGTTATCAGAATGAGCCACTTAATCCTCAGAGCAATATAAGCAGTTGCGAGACTCCAAGCCAGGTCCAGAGGATCGGGGTGGATCCGCGGACATGGCCCCTCTCCCCTAATCGTCATCCTTCACCTACCACATCCTCACCACCTACCAACATTCCTCACCCCCTACCCACATTCCTCGCCCTCTACCCACATTCCTCACCCCTACCCACATTTCTCACCCCCAACCCACATTCCTCACCCCTACCCACATTCCTCAACCCTCACCACAATACTCGCCGCGCTCACCTCACCACTTCATCACCCAACCCGTACAAATTATAACAAATCAAGAAAAATCGCAGAAAAAACTTCAATATTGATAAATCTGTCATGTAAACCCTCGCACTTCCCCNCCCTCCTCTTACCCAAAACAACACCCCCACCCATATCCGCTACCTTCCCAATTATAAAAATCGAAAAAAAAATTGAAAAAAATTCGAGAATTAATTCTAAAAGTTAAGGAAGAATTAACATTAACTCACCCTCCCATCCCACTCAACCCACCACCCAAACCAACTCCCCCTACACCTCGCCATCGCCTTCCTAGTCATAAAAAAAAAAAACGAAAAAGTAGCAAAATATTTATAAATTAATTACATAAATCGAGGAACGTATAACATTACCTCACCCTCCCATCCTGCTCGGCCCACCTAACCAAATCCCCCTACCACCCATCTACCAACATTCCAATCATAAAAAATTTTTAAAAAATTATTCTAAAAACCGAGGGGAAAGTTACATTGATGACTCCGACCAACGTGTTAGTTATTGGTGACCTTGACTCTAACCCCAATGACCTTAAACTCAAAAAATCCAAAAACTTATTTTAAAAATATAAATAAACTCGTTAAGATGTGGGAACATATTATGTCACTGACTCCGACACCCATGTAGGATGCCAGTGGCATTGAACACCATTTTTAAAATAACTTTCTGAGCCACTTAAAACACATACGTTTACATGGCCTACCGTAGCACTACTTGTGTGAATAATTTGGTGGAAATCAGTAGATTGGTTCCTGAGATATGGCATAAAAACGTTATTTTCTTATTTAATGCTATCTTACAAAATTGCTTGATAAGAGGATATGTATACGATGCTTCTAACACATACTGAAACCATAAAATGATTAGTTGAATTTAGTTAAATTGTTTAATAAATATGACAAACGTAACAAAATATTTATATGGCCGCCATTTTGAAGATCAATGTCTGACCCTATATAAATCATATATGTAAACTTACATAGCATTCTGTAGCACTAATGGTGTGAAAAATGTGAAGGAAATTAGATGAACTGTTATGGAAATATTGTAAAATATTCAATTTTCTCATCTGGCACTATTTTGCAAAAATACCAGCAAAAGAGGATATTTGCATGCATAATTGATACTTATAATGAATGCTGCTAGTGTACAATGTTTGGTTAAATTATGTAAAAGGTTTTAATAGGTATAACATACTATCCTATATAATTTTTATTCACGCCATTAAAAAAGGCTTGCTGCACCGAGAATGTTTTAGCATACATAACCTATTGTAACACTATTTCTACTTAAAGTTGGTGGGAATGAGTTGATTTGTCCTTGAATATGGTATAAAACCTCCATTATTTCATCTCAAAATCTTTATAAATTGAGAACATAAGGTTTATCTATTAGAACATTCGATGATTTACATCGGCACAATGTACAAAATTAAGTAAAATCGGTTACCTTGTTTCGTATATATAGCACACTAAGATCACGTGTTTTTTAGACTCAATTCTGGAAACAATGTGTCTGGCACACTTTAAACATAAATAAATATCGTCTTCCACAGTAAAAATTCTTTGCCAGTTCCGTTGGGAATTTTTCCCCAAGTTACGAAACAAAAATGTTGTTATTTCATGTCGGGTTATCTTACAAAATAGCTGAGAAATGACTGTGTACATCAACAAAATATACATTTATAATAGATACTGCCAGCATACAACGATTAGTTTGTATTTATTTCCTTGTTTCCTTGATATAATATACTGAAATAAAAATTTTATATGGCCACCATATTGAAAATAAGTGTCTGAGTTACTTATATAATACAAAATTACATAACCTACTGCATTGCTATTAGTTTGACCATTTGGCACAATATGTCAATCGTTTCCAGATATATGACTTAAATAATTTATTTTTATGTAGTGCAATCTTACAAAATGGTGGACAAAAGAAATTTGGTGTAGACACAATTGACAGCTGTTATATTTTCTTTGAGCATACATAGTTATGTTAGAATTAATTGCATGGTATAGACAACATCGTGTACTAAGCTAAAAATGGCTATATTGTCGCTATTTTTAAAATAAGTGTATAATATACTTGAAACACAAATTTGCATCACCTGCCGCATAACTAATTGTTTACTAAATTGGGGAAAAAAGATTGAGTAAAGAGATTTGGGTGGCTCTTAACATCGAGGTCTTCAGTGCCGATGAGGACGAAAAAAGGTGAGTATGGAGAAGCACCGGAATGCAAGGACGAGGGAAACGGAAGATCCCGAGAAAACCCGCCGACCAGCAGCATCATCCGACATGATTCCCACATGCGAAACTCTGGGGTCGGCCCCGCTGGGAATCGAACCCGGTTCGTCTTGGTGGGGTGGACAAAAGAGGCTATTTTTAAAAACATTTGGTTGTTTATATACATATAGCATACAAAGTTAAGATAGAATCTTTTAAATATTTTCGAAAATATAGAAAACTTAAATAAAATGGTTATATTGCCACCTTTTTGATATTATGTGACTGATATACTTAAAACGTACCAATTTATATCACCTACCGCAATACTACTTGTTTGCCTAATTTGGTAGGAATAAGATAATTGTTTCACATTATATGATGTAAGAATTTTATTTGTTCATGTAGTGCAATCTTATAAAATGGCGGATAAAATAAGTTTTGTGTAGTCACATTTGTTAGTTGTAATAAATTCCGCCAGCACTCAAAGTTATGATGGAATTGATTATATAATTTCGACGATATATGTATGCTTAAAAGGTAATGTGGCCATCATTTTGAAAATAATTTTGTGACATACTTAGAACATAGCAGTGCTACTTATTTGCCAAATTTGACAGGAAGCAATCAGTTGTTTCCCTAGATATGACATAAAAGTTAACTATTTCATGTGGTGCTATCTTAGAAAGGGGCTATGTTTGAGCAAATATGATGCTTGTAATAGATACTTTCAGCATGCAAAATTGTGTCCATATTTGTCTATCAGTATGGTAGATTTACCAAATAAACTTAAAATATTTGTATATGTGCCAAATCAATTTAAGTAGATTGTGTTTACATGGCCTACCATAGTGTTACGTATGTCAAATTTCATGAGAATTGGTTAAGTAGTTTTCGAGATATAATGTGAAAGCTTTATTTGTTCATGTTATGCTATCTTCCAACATGGCAGACTAAAAACAATACTTACCTCTACATTCCATACTTACATTATGCACTCTCGCCAAAATAAATTTGACGTAAATCTGTTGAATGGTTCCCGAGGTGTGACATATCAAAAATTTTAAAATGACCACAGTTTTGAAAGTAAGCTCTCAGTATGTTCTAAAACTATAAAAGGCAGGTGTTCTTACTAAGAACTATGTGTGTACCGACTTGAGGAAATTCGGTTCGTGCATTCAAAAGTTAAAAGGGGGATACACGCATTCACACACATATACACACACAGACAGGAAAGTGGTCTCATGAGATTTTCTTTCTTTCGGAAAGTAGACTAAAAAACCCTAACACAACAAATCGAAAGCCCGCCCTTTAAACAACTTCCCGAAAAGCCAAGAATAAACACAATCTCAAGGAACAAGATAAGAAACTCTAAGGACACAAGCACACTTATACCACAAAATAAAGCTCCGACAATTACAAATCATTACCTTAGTTTTTATTAGCCACGTGCAATTTCTCAGCAGAAATACATGCCTTTTTCACTATTTAGTCATTAGTAGTATAATCTTAATTGACCGCAACAAGAGAGAGGAATGCTTAAACTTTATATGAGCTACCACATGCCAAGAATTGCTTGGAAAACACAAAATTAAACTTTTTGCTTTATGTGATCTTCCTGCAGAAAATTAGGTTCCACTAACTTTATATTACAGTGATTTCAATCATTATGAGATTTCTGAGAGATTTTAATGACTTTTTAAAAGGGTCCGGGAAGCCTTTCTCCAAACCTCAGTTTGTGACCTTGCATTATGATCTTCAGAAATGGATACATCATTAATCTCCCACATACTCGACAGCAGATTAAGCACCTCACATCCAATCAAAATCATAGCAGTAGTATTCTCCACGGCATCATGCGACAGAGCATTCAATGCCACTTCAATTAGGCAAACTGTTCGCCTTTTGCTTCTGCATATCAATTATGATAAATTGCCAAGGCCCCTTTTACTGCCTTATTAACATTTCCCACTAAGTAAGGGAACAGATAGAATGGCCTTATATGAATTTTTTTTACATCACATGTAAAGCACAGGTCTTACATGACCTTCCCAGTAAAATAAGAGTCATTCTCCGACACAAAAAGTTAAGATTGCAAAATACATGAAATACCTTATGTTTGAGCTAATGACATATTGTTGCCATTTTTATGTCCCTCGCGCGCATGAGAACAGTAAACCTCGAAAACCCATATACTAAAATCAACAGATAATTATTCCCTTTACTGGATCGTGGGAGGGGTCCAAACACATCAATATACGCCCCTTGCCATTCCATGACAGGAATTTCCGCCGAATAAATGCCTACACTGGAGTCCAAAGATGGCTTTGCACATTAACAATCACGACAATTCTTCACATACTCCTCAACATCATGGTGCATAAACAGCCAAAATAACTCCATTCACCTCCCCAAGTGCACACCTAATGGTGAATTCTAAAAACACCACAAAATCATATGCCAAATTGTTTTTGTACCCATACCGGCTTCTTTCCCTTTTCGCTTACAAAATACAGAGTACCTTTAATCACCTCGTAGTTCTGCAGGTCTTATTTGTGAATTTTACCTACAAGTTGCTTACCTTAGGCATCTCCTCTTGCAACTTACGAATTTTCACAAGAAATTTAGGTTTGAGATGTAAAACAATGCCCAGTTCTCCAATGCCGAATTCCTGAGGAACTTCTGATCTCACCACAAAGTTAGATGGATTGTACATTCTGGACAGTGCATCAGCTACACAATTTTCTTTTTCCTGCATGTAAGGATCTTAAAATTGATCCAGGTTAGTCGCATAATCCACCTGCCCAATTTTCATAGTTAACAGGGATGTAGAACAACATTGTGAGGGCTTCATTGACGTTGCATTAAACTCCGCATTTTCCAAAAAGGCAGCAAACACTTTCTCCCCAAAGACTTATACTGGTGCTTCTTTCTCATACACACAGTATGCCTGTCCTATTTGCGATAAGGTCTAACTCGCATTTATCATCAGCGTCTATGCCTCTCATTCCCCTGTATCAAAATGGTATCCATGGCCATTCTGTTAGCTGCTACCTGCAAAATGAACAATTGGTCAAGATTGGGCAGTCTTGAAATAGGCGAGTGAGATACGACTTGCTTCAATGTCTGGAAACCATTTTGCTGTTATTCGCCCCAAAACACTCAACGTTTTTCCTTTTCAGATGGCTGAGAGAAGCACACAACACAACATACCCACAAATTAATTAAGATAAATAACCTAACATGTCCAATAAATGCATCACTACTTCGATGTTTTAGGAGTGGGAAAATTAACTATAAGAGCAATCTTGTCCAGGTCCATGATCAACTTCCCTTCTCTCACACCGTACCCTAGAAAACTTTTTCTATGTCCTGGTCCACTGTACCTTGTCGGTGTTTACAGTGAATCCAGCTACTCTCAGTTTTTCCAACACCTGCTTAGATATTTGGGGTACAAAATATATCAAGGAAAACACAACAAACTTAAACTGGAAGTCCTCCAATAGTTTATTGAGAATTTTTGACAAACATTGCTGCCTAAAAATAACCCCAAAAGGCACACACTGACACTAAAATTTGCCACAAGATGTCGCACGATCTTTGTAATTCGTACTACTCTCATCGACATACACTGATGGAAGGCAGACTTAAGGTCAAACACAGTAAATAAGGTAGCCTGTGACAGGTACTGAAAGAGAATTTAAATGTTGGGCTTGAGAAATGGAAACACTTTTATTTTCTCATTTAGCAAACGATAATCCAAAACAAGCCAGCATTTGCTTGGTTCCTTCTTCTTGACTATAAAAAGCTGGAGTTGCATAATGCGATAAAGTAACCTTGATACCTGCCCAATGCTGTGGTTTATAAGTAGATATTTAATCTGCTCTCGGCGCGAGGCGCTAGCGATTGATGCTGGCCCTCCGTGTTAGGGCGCAGGAATACGTCGACACTATTGTCTCTAGGTCTAATTTACTAATAAATTCACCTCGTTTTTAGGTTACCAATAAATCAGTTTTATTAACGTTTACAGGGCCACTCATACATGTACACACGAGACAACACTCCCCTTCCTTTTTATAAGTCGGCTCCGTATTGTTTGGCGCGGCGATTCGCGTCGGGGAGAGGGGGGGGGGCAAGATTCTTCACACTTGCTGGATGACTCTACTTATCTGGCTTGAGGCGCTGTCTTCTCTCGGCTGGCGACTTGGGACTGCTCCGGCACTTGGTGGGCGTCTCGACGCCTGGTCTCGAAGCTCCTCCTCTCGGGTCCACTCAGCACTCTCCGACTGACGACGGCCGGCTGCCGTTGTCTTCTCCCGGATTCGCTCCGCCCTCCTCGATTCCCGTCGGCCGACTGCCGCATTTTCTCGGACTCTTCCCGTCGCACGTCCCGTTTGACGGCCTCCGACTGAGGTCGACGTCGTGATGCATTCTCGATCCGGACGCCTCACTTCAGGTCCTCCGACTGACTGCCTGACTGCTCGATCCTCGACTTACTTCGTCCGGCTCCGACCTGGACACCTCGCTTCAGGTCCTCCGACTGACTGCCTGACTGCTCGATCCTAGACTGACTGATCCGTTCCTCCCGCTCTCCCGTCGTTTTGTAGGCTCCATCGTCATATTCAACTTTCACCGTCCCTGCATGTGGCCTGGGTGCTTGCAGCGTCCCCCCTGAGTCGTAAAACACGTGGCCGCTGCTCCTGTGGTCCGCAGTCGGCCTGGCGTCGCCCCTTGATTCTGGCCTGGAAGTTTATTGTTCCGTTCTGCACATGCAGGAACTCTTGGGTGGCCCCTTTGGTTCAGCGCACTTATGCCTCCGGATATTCTGTCGTTGTTATCCCCGCACGCTCGCCAAAAGCTCTCAATGTTTATGGCGGTAGCAAGCCTGGGACAGGCGCCGCTGCTGGTGTGGGCTCCGCGTCCCCGGCAGCTGCGAGATGCAGCTACATCCGCCTTCCTCCGCACGTGGTCGTTCCGCCGGGTCGTCCTGGCGCCATTCTCCTCATCACATCCGCCAAACCCTTAATCCTTATTGCGGTCGTCCGCCTGCGAACTTCGCCAGAGCGTGTGTTCTGAAGAATAAAATATAGGGACGCAGAATGCGTCAACCTGAATAATCCCTTGCTTTTCTAAAAATGAAAACATTTTGCGATAAGGCTAAAATGTGGGAAGGGAACATTGGTAAGGAAAGCATTGGAATGGGATGTCGCCAGACACCTGAATTTTGTAGGTAGAAGATTACACTTCCTTAATTTGTCAGTCAATACATCTTTGGAACTTTTTAATGACCCCACCTTAATCTTCCTTTTCGGCCTCAGAAAGGTCTTCCATTGAGTCTTCATTCCCATGATTGCCTTTATCCTTTTTACAGCAAACTACGATTCAAATTAGTAGGATGTGCCTTATCAAAGACAAATATGTGCAATTTATTTTTGATATCCATTAGCATTAGTTTTTCGCGAGAAATTTACACCGAGAAATGTATCACATATCAACTCAGGAACCATCAAAAACTTGAGTCAAAGTATAATTTCGATTTTTAAAATGAAATCAAATGCCCGTCCCAACAAAATGTCCTTTCTTATTAAAAACTTCCAAAGTAAATATTTCTTAAATATTTTAATGTGATTTCTCCTTTACCAAATTTCTTAAGAAACTTTGACTGACAAAACCTGTCGTCGTTCCTGCATCCAACATGGCCTCTACCTCCAGTTTGCATACAACTTATAAAACCAACCATTTTTTTCTAATAATTTATTTTCCTTAAGGCCAACACTTCCTGTCTACCTTCTCCTTTTCTGTATCACTACTTCCTCTTTTTTGCAATTTATTTGCAATATGCCCTACCTTCTCACAATTAAAACTCTTGCACCTGTTATTTTGGGGAGATCTGCAATGAGAAGCAAAATGCCCAACTTTAAAACAATTTAAACCGGTAACTTATCTTTTCCTAGGTGTTATATTGTCAATTTTTCCCACATTTACATCACATTTACCATGCTATTCGAAAAAAGATATTAGTTGGTAGAATATCCTAAACTGTCCACTTCTACACCCCATTCTTTGACCTCTATTATTGTCGCATTTTTGGACACGGAGGTGCACAACTGCCTAAATTGAGGGTCCTATTCTTCAAAACAATTTTAATCAGTTCACTATCGCTAAGCTGTAACAATAATGCTCCAGCACACTCAATCAGCTTATGGGCTATTTCACACATTCTACTTTACTTTTTTTTGGAACTGATCGACAAAATTGGCCCCATGTCCTGTTTCACCTGCTTGGAACACAATACCTTCCACATTCCACTTTTAATTTCTGATCAATTTTCCACTCCTTTCGAGTCCCTCAAGCAAAGTCTCGAGAGTCAACCTGAACAAAAGGGCAAAAGCCCCTGTATCAACTCGGCATATGATTTAACAAATAGATTTCACTTTGTTCTGTCAACAGATCTCAAAAACTGCAAAGGAACCGGAGCCCAATATTTGTTCATTTAGGTTTTTTTTTAAAGAAGGCAATTACCAACATGGTGAGCCAGGTTCGATTCCCGACAGGATCGCTCCCAGATTTTCGCACATGCGAATTATGCCTGACAATGCTATTGGCTGGCAGGCTTTCTCCGAGAACTCCTGTTTCCCCTGACCTTGCATTCTGCCACTCCATAACCACCTCATTTCCCCCTCATCAACCCTCAATACCCAACATTGTTAAGAGCTGCTCAAACCTCTACACTCTCCAATCGTCACAGCTTTCAATTTAAAAAAAATTGCAAAGGAAACTTGCGACCGATTACATGAGAAATTGAGGAATAAATTGCATGCACCATTGTTTATATGTTGAGACAGTGGCATCACCCTCACACGGAAGGAAGTGGGAGAAATGTAAGCATCAGAATAAGAGTAATTTATCCAATATCCTTACTCCATCGCAAGTCCCTTAATATCCATGGGTTATTTTGCCATACTGAAACATCTGGATGCATGTCAGCAAGACAACTAAGACCCTGAGAAATCTGTTTGTGCGCCACATATTCAACAGACATTTAATATTTAAAATAACTAAAAAATTATACCTCATAATACATGCCTCAAAAACATACAACAAAAAACATACATTAAAAATGTATTTTTTTTAAACATACCAAAAAATACCTTAAAAACATGACTAAAAATAACACAATAACCTTCATTCCTTAAAAATATTCGTTCATCAAAATATTAATTCATCAAAACATTCCTTCCTCAAAATATTCCTCAGTCAGGACCTCACCACTGATTATATAGAATTTTTATGATGGAATTTCATACAATAAAAAATAAATCATAAGAGAAACTGTTTTAAAACAACCTGAACTTAAAGTATTGACTTTCATTAAATAACAATTAAGTATTACTTTTTATTCTCTTATCGCTATCCAGATTTTTTGACTTAGCCTATTTCTTTGACTGTCTGAGTTAAGGTAACTGGTGAAAAATTTTCATTATGTTAGCACACCACTATGTAAATTGAGCAACGTGGCACAGTGGTAACACATTGAACTTGCATTCGAGAGGAAACTGGTTCGATTCGCTGTCCGACCGCCATACCAAGTAGTAAACAATCAACAGGTAATAGTTGGCCAACTGTTGGCAGTGGTGGCAAACATTCACATTTATGACGGCCAGAATTTCGTATTTTGTTGGAAATCAGGGCATATAAATAACTGATTTTACCTTTTTTTGATACTCCTAATGTGGGCCAACATTGTCATAATGATTGTTATATCAACAGAAGTCCCACAAGCAGACAATAGACAAAAATGATAACTGTTACTTATAACTGGTACAATATTAGCAGCCAGTTTATAGGACATTTGTGGCATGTCAGTTGTTACCCACTGATGGGTAAATATTAGCAGTAAGCTAATGGGCCTTTTATGACATGCCAACTGTTGCTTACTGCTGGGGACATTATAGCTGCAAGCTTATTGACAGTTAACAGCATGCCAAAAGTCACTGCTGGGAACATATTTGCGACAATTCCCTGGGCTACTTGTGGCATGCCAACTATACGTTGTTGTGAAATATCAAATAGTATAGAGTATGTCAATTCAATTTCTTTTTTATTTCCTGCATACAAGAAGTAAATAATCATGTGACGTTAATAGTAATGGGGAAAAAATGTTCGTAACTAAAAACCTGCAAAGCATAAAATGTAAAAAAAAAAAAAGTATTTATTTTGCATCTTCTTAAATACCATCTGAAAGTAGTCCGAAATCAAAATACGAGTATTTTAGACAAAACACATAATTCTCAGTATTGTCTTGTGATACTAACATAAATTGTGCTTGCAGCAAAGCTATTAATGCAACTTTTATATGTGAAGAATATTCACATTTATTTAACAAGCTACTATGTGGATGCATGATAAGAGTGGTTGGCAGCATTCTATGCTACGAACTCAACGTTTGCGAGTTCGGTTTTGCCAATCGTGAAGCCAAAGTTAACAAATATAAAGATTGGAGAATAAATAATTCTCATTTGGGCAAAACATTATTAACTTTTTACTTTGAAAATGCATGGCAAGCTGCTATTAAGTGTGCCACAAGTGGCCAATAGCTGGTATGTAAGTGGCAAACAGCTGTGCTACAGGTGGTTTAAAGCTAGGCTATAAGTGACTTGCCAACAGTTGACTGACGACAGTTGGTTAACTTATAGCAGGCCTGAAGCAATATCACTGTTGCACTCATGGCCTATTGACGGTGCCGGCATGCTTCGGGTATAGTTGGCTATGCTGCTTCGGGCCACTAATGGGCAAATTGTATTTTGCTACATGGAAATTGTCTGAACAGTAGTCCAGATGTGGCCAGCCACACACAACAGTCACAGCTGGCCACATTCATATGCGGGTACATAACAGAGGTTGACTGGCTGTGGAAACTGTTTGTGGGCTGCTCATGTACAAGCAGATTTTTCCAAGTGGGCCAACTAACTTTTGCTGCTTGGGATTTTTTCGGTATTTAACGTATATTATAAAAAGTATTCCATGTGAATTATGGGGTAGTTTCTTACTACAGGTCATGGCCGCTTCCTTCCGATCCTGTCAGAGATAATAGTTGTGTCTCTAATTATGACGTCAGTGACACATTAAGACACACCCAACCAATGTAAAACCAAGCATGATAAAATTCCAAAATTTATTTAGGAAAATTTTAGTAAATACTTTAATTAATAAATTCCTGCAGTACGCATGTTCATTATTTATATACTACCAGATTCACGATGTAACATTTGCCATACTACAATCATACTGAAAAATTATTATTGCATATTTTGGAATTTTATAAAGATATCTTTACCCATGGCCACAAATATAATCGTCTATGCAAACAAAACAAATGTAAACAACAACGAAATTATATGTATACAAAAATATAACTATACTTACTTCTGAATATTACTGCTCTCGATTTTTTTGGGCAATCTTTCATCCCGTAGATTTGCTAGAAGTTTAGCAGCTTCGGTGTCAAGACTTCTGTTAGCAATGTCCACAAACAGCGATGCCTTCTTTAAGTTTTGTAGATTTATGTTGTTAATGTATCGGATGTAGGCCAAGCAATGGTTTTTTGTATTTTTTACATCTAAAATGCCATTTATCACTTCCCGTTCTGTCACTGAAATAAAACCATTCAAAAATTGTTAATATTTTTCTCGTAGCCTGATTTTGTATGGCACAAAAAAAGGCTTACGTTTGTATTTTATGCTGAAAATTTTAAATAAATATTTTGCTACGATATAAGATTTAAAAGTTTATAATTTACCATACAAACACAAACTATTACTTTAATTAGAATTTAGATATACATTAGTTGTAGATGCTGAAATGTCTTTGAATACTCTAGGTATAAGTCACATTTATGAAAATAAATAATGTGTAATTGTTTAATAGTTATAATAAGTACAGACTATAATAATGCAGAAAAAACTAAATTACATTTTCCGAAATTATATATAAAAATTTCTGCTTCTAATAATAGTAATAGGCTTATGGGAAGTCTGGCTCAAAGCAGAGGGTCGTAGCACCGTGGTACCATCCGCCATCTTGGAATTTCAAGTTTTCCCCTCAAAATTTATTGTTTTTCCCTCAAAATCGATTATTTTCCACTTGATATCGGTCTCTTGAACTCAAAATTTCCCTTTTCTTCCCTTAAAATTTCCCAACTATTCCAAAAATTTGTGAAAAAAAGTGCTTGCTCCTCAATGTGGCTGACTGATTCCTCGTTCTAGCTGATTTTTCACAAAAGTGGTCAAAACATCAGCCACAATGAGGAATTTGATAAGCCAATATAATAACATTAATTAAAAATAATATTTAAATATAAAAAAAATTGTACTGAAAAATTTTATGGCTTAAGTATTGAGCATTATATATCACGGGACTTGTTCTTTCAAGGCGCATATAATCGTCATGTCATATTGATTATGTAACCCAATGTCAGGAAAATCATATTGGATTTAAGAGGTGTGCCCCTACCTACTGAGCAGCACCTGTTCCCACACCATTCTCGCGGGTCAGGCATCTGGCTGACCTCGTCAAATCAATAGTAAAACGATCAGACATTTAGGATTCGATGCATTTATGAATAATTAGAATTATTGTAATTTAATTTATTTTACTTATCATTTAAAAAATGCACAAATATTTATAAAATACAGTAAAATGTATCCAAAATTTATTTTTTAATGCAATATTGGTTTATATAAGTTAAATCATGTAAATACTGCACTTTCCCATGACACTTGGTAACATTTAAGAAATAATCATGAAGTGATGGGTTTTTGAACACTCAACCTCTAGAACTGGAGTCAGGTGCTCTAACCCCTGAGTTACTCAAACAACAATCCAAGCATTTCCTTAAAACTGCTATAATTATCACCAACAAAGAGACTGCCATTCTCTCGTACAATTACATTTGTGTATTAAAATTTTTGTTATATATTTTTTTCAATCAATTCATATATGACTCATGACCACATTTATTAGAGAGCTTTTTCAGTTTAAATAGATACTATTAACCAATTTTGAAACTTTTAAAAAGCAATTGTTGTTTTAAAAACATTTCATTATTTTCAGTCAGGGTCTGAATCTTCTGTTCCTATGCTCACATTAAATGTTTTCAAATATAGTTTTTGAATTATTATGAAGCAGAACACATTTTTTCGCAAGTCAGGCTGTAAGCAAGCGAATTTGTACAGGCATTTAGGTAGACGTATATAATTTGCGAACTCTTAGGGTCAGGTTCATGAAATTCAGTTTGCAAGTATAATTTCTAGCGCCAGGAATGTATGTTTAAGCCCTTTATAACCATAATGATTAGCTTATATTTTTGTTTCTTAGTTGTGTTTTAACGAAAACAGTTTATAACATACTGGCTACTATGGGCTAGTAAAAATTATATATTACATTTTTTGTTTAAAATTTATTAAATTATATTAATAAAAAACACCAAAAATTATACTCAAGTTGCTTGCACGAGCTGAGAAACAGTGTCTTTCACGGCTGCCACTGTCAGCTACAACGAGGAATCAGTCAGTTACATCGAAGAACAAGTACATTTTTGAAAAATTGGGAAATTTTGACTGAAAAAGATTGATTTCAAGGGGAAAATGGCCGATTTTGAGGGAAAACGGTAAATTTTTATTGAAAAACTGGAAATTCCTAGTTGGTTGATTGCACGACGGCGCCACAGCCCTCAGCCCTTATGCTAGACTTCCCATAAGCCAACTACTAATAATCTTGGGTCTTAATTGTTGATAGTTGTGTAATATTCTTAATATTTGGAAAAAGCAACGAAATATACCAGTGACAGTATTACACAAATGAACCTTGTTATAAAGTTTATTGAAAGATATTATACACTGAAGAGCCAAAAAAACTGGTACACCTGCCTAATATCGTGTAGGGCCCCCACGAGCACGCAGAAGTGCCGCAAGGCGACGTTGCATGGATTCGACTAATGTCTGAAGGTATGCAGTAGGCATTGAAATCTGCACCAATTTGAGAAAGGGTTGCACGTCTGTCACGTCTAATGATTCTCGTCAGTCGTCGTTTGTCCCGTTCGTTCACGATCTTTTTCCGGCCGCAGCGATGTCGAAGATTTTATGTTTTACCAGATTCCCGATATTCATGGCACACTCGTGAAATAGTCCTACGCTAAAATCCAATTTTTATCGCTACCTCGGAGATGCTATGTCCCATCTCTCGTGCGCCGACTATAATACCAAGTTCAAACTCACTTAAATATTGATAACCTGCCATTGTAGCAGCAGTAACCGATCTAGAAACTTTGCCATACGCTTGTTGTCTTATATAGGCGCTGCCGACCGTATCGTGTTTCTCCGATTGGTTCCATACCTCTGTTATTTTCATACGCACGCCTATACCAGTTTTTTTTTTTTTTTTTTTCAGTGTATATGAGCCATTCAATTTCAAATAAACAAGACTGTGCCATTTGCCACGTCCGTACTCCATTAGACTGTTCGTCCCGCCGCAATGCGTAGCTACGATGTGTCCTCTAATGAGGACGAGTCGCACCCGGAATGCGAGCGGCCGATCTCCCTGACTCTAGTGCTGGCATGGCCTTTCTAAAGTGCACCTCCACCGACGAGACTTCCATGGCACCACTGGAGTCAACTGGCCATTCCATATTTATACCTGAAGATGTAACTGTTGAGAGTGTGATAATTCAGGCCGACTAACAGCATCCAGAAAAGTTCCCAGTAGAAATACCGCCAGGGAAATTAATGCTGCAAGGGTGAAACAGCGGTTTCATATTCCAGCAATAACTTGCGTAAACTCTTAATTCAGTGTTTACGTCCCCATGCCTGTGTTGTGTGCGAAGTGCAATTGTGCAAAGCTAGCAGGCGAAAATCTAGTTAATTGCACCACATCACAATTATAGAAATTAAGAGGGAGACGATATTTAGCATTGTTTATGTAAAAACGAGAATGGGTATGTTATACCACTTCTGGGGAACACTGGACGTGTCCACTTCAAGCTACCCTGTTACCACCCTCGAATTTCTCATACTCAGGGGACATTCAAATATAAAAACTATATTCTTTAGTGCAAAGTGCATCTGCATAACATTATAATTAGCAACCGACTAGGAAAGACAGCCCCATTAAAATTAATAAATATGTTTCTATGTAGTTTTATTACCAACAAATGAATTTGCCAGTGCTAATTGTTTATTTTAGTATAGGGAAAGTGTTTCATTTTTATTGTTTTGAAGAATTAGTGTTATATGTGTAATTTTGTTGTCTAAAACTGTGTTTCCATTTATTGAAACCTTGGTGCGAGCCCTAGCTGTCATTCAGACGGGTCTGCGCCATTTTCTTTAATCTAGTTTTGGGCGTGACTGGAGGCGAACATGTGCAATTCCACTGTTCCCGGCCTATAACTCTATTCATCCTTATATTTAGATTGACATAGATCTTTATTTAATTATGTGCCATAACTTAATTTTTATTGTTTTACTGTCCGGGAAGAGTGCCGCCCTAACACTGCTGACTCAACGTGCCGGGGTTTAAATTCCACTTAAATCACTATGAAAGCCACGTGTCTGATTTTTCTTTGTAAGCTGGTGTCGGGCCATACTTGTTACACCAGTGTTAGTGCCTCGAATGAAGGTCGTGTTTCATGAGGAAATTTAAGTGCTGTGAACAGCAATGTGTTATTTCATGATTGGTCGACTCACGGCTAAATAAATTATTTTGTAGGCGATCTACCTGTATCAGCGCTGCACTTGATGTAATACGAAAGCACTCTGTTTCGGGCATGTGAGATGGCCCACCGAACAATCTCACTCTACTCTTAGTATGCAGGTATATTCGGATTGTTCCAGCAACTTCAGTATCAACATTGCAAAAGTGGATCTTAGGAGAAGCCACTCCCTTAACTGTTCTCTTGCTCTACCTGAGCTGGTGCCGATATATTACATTTTTAACATAACCAGTAACTTGCGAAAAATAACCCTAAATTCCTTCTGCCCGCAACTGAGACCATGACATCCCATCAAGTGTCGCACTTCCATGTTGCTAAAATTCCTGTAATTTTTCCTAACTGTCTATGTAAATTCGAAATCTGCCTTTTATTCCTGACCTGAGTATAACCCTCTCCTTGTTGCTGCAAGTGCAATTTTATGTGTGAAAATTCCCCGTGAATACCTTGTATTTTGTCGTTCTAAAATTTCCAAATCCTGGCATTTTTCTTTCACCCTAAATTAAAATTTCCATGTCACAGGGGAATGGTGCAATCATTAGTTCAAGAAAATGTGTGCCAGAGCGAGAAAACCAAAGTCAACATATCGCATATCAGTCAGCCACAATGCTGGAAAACGACGACCTTGCTAATGGGACCGATCGCCGCCCTCTTGTGGGATCACCTTCCGCACCCTTCCCCCTCATCATACCTCCAGGGTGAAACAAGGAGGTGGTATCTGGGATTGTGTGTGCATGCATGAATGGCGAACACAATGCCTACTGATGCAGTATACTGCAAGTGTGCCGTGAGTACAAACATATAACAGCACCAATAAAATTTAGGCAATCCATTCGAAACAGCAATAATATTCGTTCGTGAAACAGACTTAGCCAAGTCACTCTTGTATGCACTCGGTCCCACCAAGTATATCACAACAAGTGCGTGACACAGCAGGAACTTGCCAGAGTGAACACATGGAATTTCTTCCAGTTTGTGAAGTGTCAGGTACTGCCATGCCCACCTGTCACATTCTCTGCGACAGTCTAACCTGCTGGCTTCATTGCTGCCAGCTTCAGCTTATTGGAACTGTGTCAACAGACCCACTAAATAGGAATAAGCTCAGAACTGACATGGTATGACACATGTCGTATAAGGGCACATCGTCAGTGCATCTCCGCTAGTGAATAATGTGATTCCGGGAAGGAGCACTTTCGTGTGAGAACAATGTATGCTTCAACTCAGCTTGCCACTGCTGCAAACCACAGTCCTGGCCATGTGCAGCCAAACGTCGCCACCCACCCCTCTTCCCGTGCATTCCACACCCCTACTCCACATGGCCACGAGACAGCACGGCGCCCTGCCTACCGCGGAAGTGAGAACAACACAGCCATGTGCTTCCTCCACAGCGATACCTGCATTTACACTGGCATGATTCCAAACCTTGCCAGGTTTTGGGAGCCTACGCACAGAAGATCCAGCAGCCACCCTGCATGACTGCACAAACAGATTGCAGTGCTATGGCGCCGAGGAAGAGGACTGGCCAAATTGTGTTGGTGATCGACTGAGTGGTAGCACAAAACAATAATGGCGCAGAAAAGTGCACTATGTCATCACTTGGGAAGAATTCCGCCGATCCTTCGAGTGTCGTTTCGCGGGCACTTTCACTTATCTTCAAGTGCGCAGCTGCTTAATCCTTGAAACACAAAACGCCAGAAGAACATCTCTCTTATTTTACCACATATAAGATCAATTTAGTGCAAATGTACCATACTCAAATGACCACAAAGGAAATGTTAGAAGTCGTGACAGGTTCAGTCTGGCCGGAATTCCGCAGTGCATTAGCCCCACTGATACATTATCTGGTTGACGACCTCATGCGGTAGCCTGTCATTCTAGAACACAATGTTGATGACAGTACCTATGCAGCGGCGCCCCGATTGCGACTCCGCACATCCATGTCAAAATAAGGAAGATTAAGCGAGAGGAAGTACTGTGGTCAAAGAAACAGAATCAATAGTTTCGGAAAAAATTCAAAATTCTCAAAAATTTCACCTCCCAGTGACGGACATGCTCCATACAAAAAGGGACTAAGTGACATGGTCAAACTCGTTCAGGACATGGATTGCTGCCGTTCGCCTGTCGTTACTATGACGATCAGCACAAGCACTGGCATGATGAGTGTCCAAATCACCTGAAGCGACCACATGGTGGAAAACCACAACCAGGAAAACACGGAATGGAGTAGTGCGGCCGGGCATTACCTACTCCCAGAAAAATGGCTGTGATCCTTAACAGACTCCATAACAAATCCTTATTTCACAAATCTTGCGGCAACAAAAACCAAGCCATACATATCCCAGTGATTAAAATAATCAACAGTTGTATGTTAAATTAATACCACTGCTTCCCATAATTTCGTCCATGTCAACCTAATAGATGTGCGTCATATAAAAACAACAAACCAAAAAGTTCAGCTAGCCACAAAAACCCATATAGGGGAGAAAATAGGTAAATTGAGAATAACTGTTTGCATCTGAGGCATAGAAACCACCACAGCTGCCATAGTTTCAAATGATTAATGTGAAAATGCATTACTGGGCGAACAGTGGCTAACAGAGCAGAAAACCATAGTGGAACAAGTAGCTGGGTGAATCAATTTCGTTCAACAGAGCGCCGTACTGTTTACAACTTGGATCTGCATACGAGTAGCACATGGGATGTGCAGCTGAACGAACTCGACCACGCTGTGCCGTCCGAGTACCATAATGTAATCCAGTCCCTGCTCAACGAATGCAGTGATGTTATTGCTGCAGTCGACCTTCTGTGTCGCACAAATGCGGCAGAACACTGTATTCCACTTACCCAGCAAAACCTGTCTACACCACCCCTCACTGCGACAAACCTCACCATCACAATAAAATCAAAGAGCAGATACAATAAATACTGGGTGAACCCACGAGCAGTGCACTGAGTCCCCGAACAGTGATTTTAATTCCGCCATATCATTAGCTCTAAAAAATATGGGTCCTGGAGATTTTTCATTCAATTCAAGCCACTAAAACTTACCACAGGAAAGACTCCACCACCGTTCATCAATGTCAAGGACACGATCAAGAGCCTTGGATGCACCAAGATGCTGACATCACTTGATCTCCGCAACAGTTAGTGGCAAATTTCAATGAAAGAAGAGGATCGTCACAAAACAGTATTTACAGCTCCAGATGAATGCTATTTCCACTTTAGGGCCATGCCCTTCGGCCTGAAAACAGCACCTGCCACATTACAGTCCAATATGGTACAAGTTTTAGACTATTATATAGGTGAGTTCACAATGGTATATCTTGCCGGTAATGTGATTTGACTATGTTCATCACCTGTCACTTGTATTTGAGTACCTCATTATTAACCTCCTTAATTGTGCCAAAAAAAGTGTCATCTACATAAATAATGCATCCAATTTCTAGGCCACCTAGTAGACTAAAATTGCAACTGCTGCTCTCCAGAACAGTTAAGCCATATTGACGATTATCTGCAATATGCTACCCGTAAATAGTTGTGTAAATTCTTTGGCTTAGTAACCTGGCTATGCGAGTAAATTCAGAACTTTACTATAATTAATGCTACACTCACCAAACTAATTTCGCCATCAAAAAAGTTTAAATAGGCACATGAAAATGCAGAAAGCTTTGAACAAATCAAAACGTTTCTGCAAATGCCCTGCACTTGACCAAAGCCGCCAGCTGTATTAACAAGCAGATGCAAGCGAGCGCAGGCTAGGCACTGTGTTATTCCAGCAAAGTGATAACAGCAGCAAAAATTCATTGATTTTATTAGCTCTAAGTTCAGCCCAGTGAAGCGCCATTATTATGTAAACGAGCGGGTGTGTTTGGCTGTAGTCTAGTCAGTGAAACAGTACAAACAGTTTGTTGAATAACAATGCTTCACCCTACTCACGGTAAATAGGTGCTTAGTCTGGATTAATTATCCTATAGAAGTAAGCAGTAAGCTTACGTGATGAGCTCTATTCCTGCAGTATTCTGATTTTGAAGTACAGCATATACCGTGAGCTTAAAATCAGCTGGCAGGCATGTTTTAAGGTCACCTGGGGATACAATAGTGTGGGATGAGGAGGAGTGGGAAGCAATTTAACCCCCTCCACCATGCTTTGGGCAACAAAATTGCCACATGTGCTAAAATTACCGCATAAGTGATACAGGCCCAAAACACGTGCCCCATAACATGATAATGGATAGATAAATGCAAAGTGTCAACTACTGAGCACTAGTGAGTGACAGCTAGCTGTCTAGAATCGCTGCTGATTGAAATAGTGAACACTGTACTACCTATGTGCCGCGCACTACCAGGGAGAAAATGTTGAAATGTGTACAAACTGAGTTTTTTGTTTTGAAACATTCATTTTAGACTTAATGTGCTCATATCCCCGAAATGTAATGGGGAAAAGGTTCATTCTTGTAGTGATATACTTGTTCTCCAGAAGGTTTGAGGTCTATCCCATCTCGAGTGCACATGTCGGGAAAATTGCAAAAATGTTCGAAATTGTGTTTTCCCCTGCTGGGGATATCTGTGTGTGTTACTCTCGAAAAATGGTGCACAATTCACGGGACGTAAGTGGAGCGATTGTTGTACAAATAAGGGTGTCTTGCTTCATACTACTGTCATTTACTATCATCGTGAAAATCCGACTGAAAGTAGGAAACAAAACCTGAAAACACAACTGCAATTTTGCGTTGGTGGTAACCATGCATCCTGAGCCGAACACCTGCCAGCTGCACTGTTCACCTTGTACATGTGTACAAACCTCGCCACTGGCAAAACCCCTGTGGAGCTGCTTCAAGGCTGCCAGCTCCCCCTCCCAGGAGAGTTTGTGCGTGCACCCCGATACAGCCCCAGTGACTCAGAGAGCAGTGGAGCACGCCAGGGGCAGAGGGAACGAGTGATACAGCAGGCATCCGACGAGCAATAATGGTGCATCGCGCAGTGGCTGCCTGCCACCACTCACCCACCAGCTGCACTTTACCCAAGCAAGCTGTTTTAAATTAGGGGACAACAGATGTCCATTGCAGACAAGATATTTTGTACAGGCCTCGCACATATGTGGAGTGGGCCTCATGCAATACTGAGCCATCTGGGGAAGACGATATATTTGGTCCATCTGCGGAGACGTCATGTCCCATTACATGCGACGATCTGCACAGTGCTGACCTACACACAGGCTCTGCGACAGCATATATGTACACCTGCAGCGCCGCCCAGTGCTGGCACAACAATACCACCACAACAGTCATCAAGTAGCTCAGACGCTTCGGCACCTGAGTCTGTGACAGACAACAGTCTCCGATGCCTGCTCCAGCCTGCGACACCAAACATCCTGATACCCCTGGGGATCGCAGACAACAGGTGAGCAGAACTTATGACCCTGCTGTCGACATGATACAGCCAGCTGTGCTAAATTCAGCTACGCCTCCCCATGACGACGATATTCAAAGTATGCCAACAGGTTCGCAGGTCAGGACCACGGTCTCACAGGCACCACACCTGCCCAGCGATATTGTGACACCAGCGAAATGCCCGGCGTTTATATCAGCAAGTGAGGCCTCTACCGAGCCAGCTGTGGATACGCCCCTGCGACATGTTGTGGACACACTGCCACCCACCTGGTGCCTCGTGTGGCCTTGCTTCTTGCCTCATTCCATGTCCAGCGAGCAGCAGCGATGAGACCGATATCATCCAGCATGATCTTCCGAGGGCACTAGACTACCCTTTCAACCACTAAAGCACCATATTACTGGTGCACCCATTATGCCTCACCACCACCACTTCGCACCCGCAGCCCCTACCTCCTGTGGTCTCGGCGAGGGCCACATCTACCACCATCCTCCTGCCAATCCATGCATGCATGTTGTGTTACCACCCTTAGCCCTATTGTACTGCTGCCCCTGTGCAGCTACGACATGGCATCTACTGGGGACGATTCGCGCCCCGAATGAGGGCGACCTGACTCCAGCACCGGTGCGGCATATTGGAAGTGTACCCTGCCGACGAAACTTCCATGAAACTACCAGAGTAAAGTGACTATCCGCTGCCATGTATTCACAAGAGATAACTTTCCAGGGCGTGTTAATTCGGTACGACCAACAGCATACAGAAAAGTCCCTAGTAGAAATACCACTAGGGAAATGAATGCAGCGACTGGTACAGAGTGATTACCATATTCCAGCGCCCCTTGTGTGCCCCCTTCATTCAGTGATTGCATCTCCTTGCGTGTAAGGTGTACGAAGTGCGACTGTGCAAAGCAAATGGGCAAAAATCTAGTTTATTACACCACATTTCAATTATACACTGGAGAGCAAAAAAACTGGTATAGGCGTGCGTATACACATAACAGAGGTATGGAACTAATCAGAGTAACGCGATGCGGTCGGCAGCCCCTACATAAGACAACAAGGGTCTGGCAAAGAGTCTAGATCGGTTACTGCTGATACAATGGCAGGTTATCAAGATTTCAGTAAGTTTGAACGTGGTGTTATAGTCGGCGCACGAGAGATGGGACATAGCCATAGCATCTCCGAGGTAGTGATACAATTTGGATTTTCGCGTACGACCATTTCACGAGTGTACCGTGAATATCGGGAATCCAGTAAAACATCAAATCTTCGACATCGCTGCTGCCGGAAAAATATCGTGAACGAACGGGACAGACGAAGAGTGACGAGAATCATTAATCGTGACAGACGTGCAACCATTTCTCAAATTTGCGCAGATTTCAATCCTGGGGCATCAACAAGTGCCAGAGTGCGAACTATTCAATGGACCATCATTGATATGGGCATTCGGAGCCGAAGACCCACTCGTGTACCGTTGTTGACTGCACGACACAAAGCTTTACGCCTCGCCTGGGCCCGCCAACATCTCCATTGAACTGTTGATGACTGGAAACACGTTGCCTGGTCTGACGAGTCTCGTTTCCAATTGTATCGGGCGGATGGATGGGTACAGGTATGGAGATATCCTCATGAATCCATGGACCCTACATGTCAACAGGGGACTGTTCAAGCTGGTGGAGGCTCTTTCATGGTGTGGGGCGTGTACAGTTGGCGTGAAATGGCACCCTTGATATGTCTAGATATGACTCTGACAGGTAACAGATACGTAAGCACCCTATCCGATCACCTGCACCCATTCATGTCCATTGTGCCTTCCTACGGACGTGGACAATTCCAGCAGGACAATGCGACACCCCACACATCGAGAGTTGCTACCGAGTGGCTCCAGGAACACTCTTCTGACTTTAAACACTTCCATTGGCCACCTAAATCACCAGACATGAACATTTTTGTGCATATCTGGGATGCCTTGCAATGTGCTGTTCAGAAGAGATCTCCACCGCCCCGCACTCCTATGGATTTGTGGACTGCCTTGCTGGATTCATGGTGTGAATTACCTCCTGCATACCTTCAGACATTAGTCGAGTCCATGCCACATCGTCTTGCGGCACTCCTGCGTGCTCGCGGGGGCCCTACACGATATTAGGCTTGTGTACCAGTTTTTGTTTGGCTCTTCAGTGTAAAAATTAAGAGGGCGCCAATAGTTAGCGTTGTTTTATAAGAAATCGAGTATAGCTACCTTACACCACTGTTGAGGAATAGTGGACTCTTCCACTACGAGCCACCCTGTTGCCACACCTCAAATTCGACAAACCCAGGGATCGATTTAATTATAAAAGTGGTATTTATTAGTGCAAAAGTGCACCTGCATATTAATCTAATTACCAACAGACTAGGAAGACAGCCCCATTTAAATTAATAAATATGTTGCTATGTAATTTTAATACAACACATGTAATTTGTCAGTGCTAATTGTTCCTTAATTCAAGGGAAAGAGATTTATTGGTATTGTTTTGAAGAAGAAGTGTTGTATGTATTCTTGTTTTTTTGTGTAAAACTCTGTTACTTTTTATTGAAACCTTTGCGCGAACCCCGACTGCCCTCCAGATGGGCCTGCTTCATTTTCTCTATTCTGGTTTTCGAGGTGACTGGTGGCGGACATGTGCAAGTCCACTGTTTCTGGGCCTTTAACTCTGTTCATCGTAACATGTAGATTGACACCGAACTTAACATAGCCAGATCTTGACATTTATTGTTTTATCACCCGAGAACAGTGCTGCCTACATCCCTGCTTGCTCAAATCGCCTGGGGTTTAATTCCACATACAGCATCAAGTATACCGCGTGTCTGATTTTTCTGTGCAGGCTGGTGAATGGCCATACTTATCACGCCAGTGCAAGTGCCTCGAAAGTGTGTTGTATTTCATGTGTAAAATCAGGTGCTGTGAATAACGTTGTTTTATTTTATGATCGGTCACCTTACGACAATATTACTTGGTTTTTTTTTTTGGAAACGTACCTCTATTAGTGCTGCTTGCATGATGTAATATGTAATTACTGTGTTTTGGGAGTGTGAGATGGCCCACCGAACAATCTCACTCTACGCTAGTTGTGTGTGAGACGGCCAACACTCTCAGTAGGCAGGCATAATATAATTATTCCAGCACCTTCAGTATCAACATTGCAACGGGGGATCTTATGAGAAACCACGAGGGCCAACGGCTCACTCCCTTAAATGTTATTTTGCTCTACTGGTGCTAGCGCCCATAATTACGTCTTCAATGTAACTAGGAACCTGCAAAACATAAATTTAAGTTCCTTCTCCCTGCTCCCGAAACCATGACATCCCGTCAACTGTAACTCTCTTGCTATCGCCATTTGGTTTCTAATTAAATATCTCGTTACTAGCAACAAAGCAATTTGTGGATACGAAGAATATATCGTTTGTATTTTTTAATTTTCTACACAGCCATCATTGAAGTGAGTTTCGAATGGGATGACTATTCGCTTGATAGTCAAATACTTTCAGTTAATTAAAGTCCCTGGGGTTCGATTTTGCAAAGAATTGTCAATAGGCAGTTTTTTTTTTACACAATTATGATAAATATATTCCACTATGAGAATAACGAAATAATTATTTATCGTAAATCATTAAATCACATTAAAACAAAGGAAAAACAAACACACAGTTTTGAAAGTGTACAGAACGTATAACCTAAAAGTTATTGGTATACTATAACAGAAAAAAGGAATTGGATAAGGATTCGTTCATCGCCATCTTGGATGACGGTACTCAGTATTCGCAATCTCGTTTCCGATCCGCTTTTTGTTTTGAGTAGAAAAAATATTTACAGAATTCCTTAAAAATTTTGTAGATGTTGCTCTAGCCACGATAGTTTAACGATCATCTCGTTACATCCTGTAAGTTATCAGAATTTCATCGACAAGTATAATTTATTTACTAGATACCTTCTCGTGATAGTAGATACAATAAGAGAGAGTTTGACCACCAACACCAAAATTTTCAATCCTTACTTTTAGCATACATGTTATAGATTAAACCTCGGTTTTTAGACATAATATCAAAATTCTGTATTTCAAAAATGCCATATTACTGTTATTAGACTCAAGGTAAAAATAGGAATAATCATATATTTGATCAAAAACCTAAAAATTAAAATTAAAAATCTTGCATTAATACGAATAACTGATAATTTAGAAAATTCTGTATAATATATTGTCCTTTGTTAGCATTTTTAAGTCTGTGCGTATTAATAAAATATATTTATCATTAATTTTTTTTTCGTTTTTATTAAATATCTTTAATGCCTATCTGGTAATGCACTTTCGTATCTATTATCTGAGATAGAATTAACATTTTTACCATATTTAGTATAATTAAGTTTGAAAGTTTGCAGCATTCTACCATTTATCCTATTTCAGCTTACTGAACAGAGATTCAATATTCTTTTTTAATAGTTATATATAAAAAAATTTTAAAAACAAAAAATATAAATAAATGAAGTAGAAATATTTAATATATCTTCGAAAATTTTATCCACACATTTACATTTCATTTCACCGATGGTGATATATTTAATAAATCAAAAATTAAATTAGAAATTGTTTTATATAATAATTTAAACAGAACGAAACAATGATATACTTAAACAATGTAAGAATTGAGGAGAAGAGAAGGACACAGGGTATGTTTTAATGTATGTAAAATATGCACATGTATTAAAATAAACTATTTTATGGACTAAATAGTGATATAAAGAAGTTCAGAAAGTAATTTGTGATTGTTAAAATAGATATGAAAAATGCTTTGAAATTGTGTTAACACTAAATTACATACTATTAATTAACATCAGTATTTTACAAAAAAAAATTTAATATTGCGAAGAAAAAATTATATGTGTTCATTTCCATCCCATAAATTAACAAGAGAAAAAAATTTACATATATGTAGAGCATTTTTTAATGAATAAGCAGCATAAAATACCATATAAATAAGAAAACTAAATAAATAATAGTTATAACCCTTAAAACCAAAATATTCGTTAATTAAAAATTAAAAATACTCATCAATAATCATCAATAAATTAAGTCATTAAAAATTCCATAGTTTTACAATTTTTTAATAAAATAAAAAACAAAATTTATAAAATAATATTTACAATAAATATTAACAATCAACAATAATTTTTAATGTAAAAAGTTACAAAACCTCAAAAAAGTGTAAATAAATAAAAAAAAAAAATTAGATTGGAGATGGAATAGACGAAAGGAACATTGAACATATTTAGGAAGTATAAATTTAAAAACGACAAAATTATAAACGCGGTCTATACAAAATATTATCACATATCACTAGAGCTAGATTTGTTTCAAATGTATTTAGTGAAAGAAAAAACTAGGGCAAAAAATCCACTAGTTTACGATAAAAAGAACTGTTCATTCATCGAATTGAGTTCTTTAGCATAGAAATATGCAATACAGTAATTTCGATTGTCAGTATAATTCTTGTCCAATGATAATATAGTATATTTAGGAAAGTAAATAATTTTAAAATTTTTCATGAAAATGTTATAACCAAAAATTTATAACAATTTATGTTCCAGTTTGTAAAATTAGTGACAAATTATGTATGTATTGAAATAATTGAGAAAAGGTAAATTAAAAGAAAGTCAACTGTCTTTAAGTCAAGAATAAAAATTTGTGAAACCAAGAACATAGAAAATTATCAAACACATAATAAATGTCTCGAACAAACTAAAAACAGGAACTATATTTAGAATAAAATATTACAGCAAATATAAATAAATGCTCTTAAATTAAATTATTATATTTCGAGTTTCATAAAAAATTAAAAAAAATTAAAAATATATTTTCAAACAGTAAAAACTAATAATTTATACATAAAGAAATGTATGATATGTCTTACATATAGTGTTTGGTGGAATTTTGATAAATGATCTGGAAATAAATGGTTTGTTATTACATTTTGTAAATAATCTTGAACCATTTTTTAATAAATAAAAATCCATTGAACATCGTCAATTGAATTACCAGATACAATTAAAACAAAGAAACCATGTATCAAAACAAAAAGTGCATAAAAAGGTTTAATTTACTTTTAAAAAAAACTTTACATCAAACAACTGATTATGTTAGTAGCGTTTCGCAGTATAAAAATTATGGGCTAGAAATTGACAAAGATTTAAAACATTTATAAATGCCAATGAAAAATGATGATAAACCTACATATGAGAAGATAGATGACTTTTCGATTAGTGTTTATTATTTCAATTAAAAATAGGTTTTACACATTATAAAAATCCATTAGCAAAAAAAACATATAAACTTTAAAAAAAATTATAGTTGAATACAAGAAGTAACTGATATAACTAATAGGCCTACTTTCTTCTTCATGGGTGCAAACCATTTCTAATAATGTTCTAAAAATCTCAAATTGTGAGTAGGCCTTGACATCTAGTTGACAACAATAAAATTTGAGAAGGAACCAGAAACGTGCATAACAGTAGTGAGACAATTACAAGTACACATGTGACTTACATGGGAATCTAACACAGAAAACCTCGTACCATAAGCTAGTGTGGAATCTACAGCATTACAGATGTAGGATTCGGAGTATCAAATTCGGATGTTGTGTGTGTAATGTTTTGAATTGTAGTGTTTACTAACCCTATCCTAAAATACTTACATGTCAACCATTTTGAAAATAAGTGTATAACAGACTTAAAAAACCTAAGTTTACATGTCCTGCTGTAGCACTACTTATGTGAAGAGATTTGTGTAAATCAGTTGATTGGTTTATGAAATATGGCTTAAAAACTATATTTTATTATTTGGTGCTAGTATCAGTATACAAAATTTCTATGTATTTGGTTAAATTGTTGAATTTATATGACAATGTTCCCAGCTGTTGCCGGGCTTGGCTTCAACGCCACCACTACGGATACCGACTCCAATATTGGATAATTTCGGAGCACTATTTTCTTAACATTTAAAGACAACACATATAAAATACTGGCCCTAGATGTTATAAGAGCACAGCCCAGAACATAGTGAATTTTGAACCCCATTATGGAGCCGAAAGACCAAAACAAACAATTAAAAATAACATAGATCACACATCTATATAGAAATGAGTAGGCTAAAATCAAACGGCACTTTCCAAAAAAAAAACTATTTTTTTTAGGAACGACAAAAAACTGAATTCAACTGAACAGTAAGTTATTGAGGAGTACTTGTTAGTGAATATTAAAATGAAGGCCTCCAAAATGGACAATATGCAACTAACATAATATACTTTCCTAGATAATTTAAGAATAGCAAGCAAATGAAGTTAGGAGAAAACTCACTTTATCTCCTAGCTAAGGATAAGGTTCAGTTTGACACTCATCAATGTGGATTCAGTGAAATTTGATACCAATATGTATGTTAAATTGTGCAGACATACTCTACACTCTAAAGCATTTCTTAGTTAACTTACAAAACTAAATTTAAGTTTTTGACCTATACATTGTATGTAAATATTGTCATATATCAGACTGCAAATATAGGAATGTTTAGAACAACTAAAATACAAAATTGGTGACTTCCCTATGCATTTTATTGTTTCCTGAGCAAATGTAGGAACACTACCATGGAAGTATGGGAAAAAAACTTTACCACCCACTCTTTACCTATATACTTATATGTACACTTGTGTGATATATTTGCGAACAATTTATTAGAATGTGGATGTTGAAGTATGTACTTAAAGGAGATGAGAACAAGGAACAAAAAGACAAGAAATGTATAGGTCATATTATGTAATGTGACATACAACCCAAAGACACAAACAAAGGGTAAAATATTTTAGTCACAAGTATGTAAGCAGTCCCAATGTCTATTTTGTTTTTGGCAATACGCACTATTTTTGCAAGATAGTGATAGAAGTTTTTGTTTGAAGAATATAACAAAGCAAACCTAACCGAAACATTACTGCTATGGCTGTGCGTAAAAATACGAATACATTATTATCTTCTTCTAGTGTCTCACAGCATTGTGTTTCATTTGACTGGTCAAAGTCTTCACTGCCATCAATGATACTATAAGCATAAAAGTTTAATGGTTTGTATTCCCCCATTCTGCTTCAAAGTGCTTCTTCACCTTTTGTTTCTTTACTTGATTGACTTTGTTTGCTTTGCAAATGTTGGTAAGTTGGATGTAATTGTAGCTTCGTAACTTCATGAACAAGGTCCTGTAAGAACCTATTTCAGTTTTGAAATGTGACTCACCGCACACAAACACATTGTTTGTTTGTGATCGTTAAATCAAGATTATTTTCATTTTTGAAATTTGGAAGTGCCAATATTAAATTTTTTTTCACGACACCATTCATGTGCTCGAAATTCATATGGTCTAAAGAGAGTGTCTTGATAATGGGTACTGAACACAGATCCACAAACACAACTACTGTTTCTGTCATCAAATCATTTCATGTAATTAATCATGGTTACTACCCTTATTTCGAAATAAACTCCATGATGTGGTAGCAAAATTGGTACTTAAACGATTGAATACTAAACCGCATGGCTTTGCCAACATCCTTGACAGTTGAATATTTCGAAACTGAACTGTTTTTTTCCTTACGATTCGGAATAATTTATCTTTTATTGATGTCTCTCCCAATCAGTCCAAACACCTTGTCTGGCAGTATGAAACTATGACCTTTTACAGAGAAGACCATTTCCTCACTTTGAATTTTTTGTGGAGCATACTGGCCAAACCATTTCATAAGCATGCACAGCATAATGGAATTCTTATTTTGTCCATCGCACCCGTCTGTGATTAGACGAATGATGGTGTAGTCGTGCATATTATTGGACATATTATTGGAGCATTAATTGTCAAACACGCATGATGTTATAGCATTAGAATATTTAGGAAATTATAATTCAGTTTACATATAAGAAGAAACGTTTGCAGGGGTAAGACTAGTGTTGCTGTTTCCTTCAAAAATGGTAAAACAAAACAAGTAAAACTGCCTCGAATAATACACACACTGATCTGGCAGCCAAGGAAAGGAAATGCTTTTTTCACAATCGAAATATAGTATCAGTTTATGTAGAAGCTCAAAGAATGCTTTAGCTGGAGCTTTATGAACACACAGTTCAGTTGTTAGGCTAGCTCGTTCTGTTTTATCTTCTGCCGAAGAAATTCTTCCCCCAAGCTGTAGGAACATGGAGCACATATCTGATATAGAAGATCCAATACCCAGGTTGTATGTTGTGTAAAAAATCATGCGATAATAGCTTTCTTTCACTGGTATATTCTCTTGTATCTCAGAATACATCTTCCAAAGTCTTGTGATGTTTAGATCAGGAGGTAAGTATTTTCGGTGGATTTTTCCTATGCAGTAATGTGATTCTACGCACTTCAATATGTTGATGAAACAAACAGCACATTCTTTCTTAACTTCAAATTCTGCCTTGTTCCTAAAACCACCCCTCCTTTCATCAACATTCCCAGTATGGTGATACTTTTAAAACTATTAAAACGTCCGGCTGATATACCAATAATAGTGAGGAAAGCATTTTTACAAACTCTAACAAATTTCTGTTCCCTTATTTTAACAAAATATTTAGCTGTTACTTCCTTCTCAGAGTAGACAACTTTTACCGCTCTTCTACGTTTAATTTATCACAATGTATTATGTTTTACAATTAAATGGTCCTGAACATCTTTTTTGGGCTTTTGATAAAATATATCGTGGAAATATTCCACATTGTCAAATTTTAATGACTTGCAACAATACAATTTGTGATCTTGATGTTTCCATCGTGGGTATGTATCTAAGCTTGCTGCTGTATACATGCAAATAAAAATAAAGCTATGATAGAACATCTTCTTAATAATAATTGTAATGATTTTGCATAACTAACACTCAAATATTTGCTGTTTTGTGCGTTTTAATTGGATTAGACACAACCTTAATTGGTGGGTTTTGCTCTATGGAACCGCCATATGAATTTGTATAGTGAAAAAGAAAAACCAGGTTATTAAATTGTATTATCCTACTGAATTAATAGTAATGATATTGTTACCATTATACAAATTTCCCCTTGTAATTCTAGTAACGATACCTCTTTAGGCGTAGTTGTGTAAGCTTTTTCAAATGAAATATGCCTTTTTTTAGTAATAAAGGCTACGTACGTAACTTGTACGCATTAAACATTGTTTTAGATATGGAGGAATTATTAATTAATGTAACACAAATATACCTTTTGCAGGCTTTCATTGTAATGCTTTTTAAAGTCTTATTTCACTCATAGTCCATAATCAAATCCTCACATGCACAGACAATTCATTCCAGATAAACAGCTTACAACCAACTGAATACTCACTGCAAACATACAAAATAGCAGTGAACTGCAGGCTACTATTAATAGATTGCAACACTGGTGTCTTACTGCACTTTATCCCTAGGAGAAATTTCGGTTTATCTCAAACACCTAACGTTACCCTTAAATATTGTAGCAATAGAGTGCAGTATGGCGGTTTGTTACTAAATGACTCAAATATTTTGATAGTTATAGTAGATAGTATCAGCAAACAAAGATATTTTGAAATTTGTTTTGTATTTTCGTAGATATATTTCCTAAGCTAAAATATTTTCATTGCTGCCATTTTGAAAATAAGTGTCTAATCCATTAAAAAAATACGAATTTTCATGGTGTGCATAGTGCTATTAGTTTGCGATATTTTTTAGGAATCTGTTGGTTTTTTTCTGGAGATATGGCATCACAATTTTAGTTATTCATATGCTGTTATCTTACAAAATAGTGGAAATAAAAGACTTTAAGTTGTAATATAAACTGCCAACATACATAGTTAAGTTGAAATTGATTACATGGTTTCGACGATATTTGCATACTAAAATAAAATTGCTATATGACCGACCGCTATTTTGAAAATAAATGCCTTACAAACTAAAAAAACGCCAATTTACATACTTTGCTGCTGTACTACTTATTTGGTAAGATTCAGTCAACTGTTTCCCGTAATATGGTTTTAAATACTAATTTCTTCATATGGTGTTATCTTACAAAATGGTGGTCAACAGTGGATATTTCTTGGCTCATATGGTGTATCTAAAAGATTATTTCAGTATAGAAATTGGTTCTAAATTAAATTAACCATATGGTGGATATACAAAATAATCCTGAAAGATTTTTGTTTCAGCCATATTGAAAATGAGTCCAATATATTTCAATTGCTGAAATTGTATGGTCTGCCATAGTACTACATGCCAAATTTTATTATGTAATTATTTAATTATTATGTAAAAAGCTTAATTTTTTTTCTTACACAAGAAGTTACTGATATAGCTAATCAGCCTACTTGCCTCAACATAGGTACAATTCATTTTTAAACATTTTCTTAAAAGCTGAGTTGGTAGGAAGGACTTGACTTCACATTGAGAGCAATGACTTAAGAAATGAAGCCAGAAACTTCTGCAACAATAGTGAGACAATTACATATACACATATGCCTTAACCGGGACTTGAATGCAATAAACCTCGTACTATAAGCTAGCGTGCAATCCACTGCATTACGGAGGTCGGATTCGGAGCATTAAATTCGTATTTAATCATTCTAATGTTTCTAATGACAGAGTTTTATAACCCAAAATATTTACAGTGCCTTTATTTCTAAAATAAATTACTCAACAACATAAAACATGTCAGTTTACATGGCCTACTGTAGTTCTACTTGTGTGAAGAATTTGATGGAAATCGGTTGTTTCGTCCATGAGATATCACATAAAAAACTTTATTTTCTTATTTGATGCTATCATATAAAATTACCAGAAAAATAGGCTATATATGTGATGGTTCTAATGTATACTTTGTACACACAAATTTCGGTTGAATTTGGTGACATTGTTTAATATATGAGTTAAAATTACCTAATTAATTTACGAAGCTGCCATTTTTAAAATCCTTGTCTGACCCATTTAAATCATGAAAGTTTATAAGGATTTCTGTAGCATTTTTGATGTGCACAATTTGGTACAAATTTATTTGAAATATTTCAGAGTTACATTTGATAGGAATCTTTGACTGGTCTTCGAGATATGGCATAAAACCTTCATTATTTTCATGTGGCAGTCTTCATAAATGGAGGACAAAATAATTAATGTAGTAGCAATTTCGATGATTATATACTACCAATATACAAAGTTAAGTTAAAATATATAACATGATTTGGTAGATAATGCCCACAAAACTAACATTATTTTATAGAGGCCATTCTGAAAATAAGAGTGTCCAGCTTAAACAAATACATTTATTATTATGGCCTACCACAGTATAACATATTCGCCAAATTTGGAAATAATGGGTAGATTGTTTCCCGAGATACGAGATAAAATCATTATTTTTATTGGTAGGGCTATCTCACAAAATGGCAGAGAAATGAGGATCTGCACAGACAAATTTGATGGTTGTAATAGGTACAGCCAGCATATAAAGTTAAGCTGGAATTTGTTTCGTTAATAAAATATACTGATCTAAAATATTTATAAAATCACAATTTTGAATATAAGTACCTCGCCAAAAAAACATACCACTTCATACCACCTGCTGTATTTGCTTGCAAATTTGGAAGAAATCTTTCCCCGAGATATGTAAAAAAAACTTTCTTTACTCGCTTAGTGCTATCTTATAAAATGGTGGACAAAACATGTTTTATGTACATACATTAGTAGTTGTAATATCTACTGCCAGTATACAAAGTTTAGTTGAAATTGATTACATGGTTTCGACGATATGGAGATCTAAGCTATAAATATCTAAATGGCCTCCATTTTTTAAATAAGTGTCTGGCACGCTTAAAACATTCGACTCAACATCATCTGCCTCTGTTATGCTTATTTGCCAAATTTTATAGGAATTGGTTAATTATTTCTCGAGATATGACATAGAAATTTCATTTTATTCTCATGGCGCTATCCTACAAAATGGCGGACATAGGATGTTCCATGTAGATACAGCTGATAGTTCTAATGTTTACTGACAGCACACAAAGTTATGTTGGAATTGATTGCATAGTTTCTACGAAATAGCTTTCTAAGTGAAAATGGCTATTTGGCAGCCATTTTCAAAATAAGCTTGTGACATGGTTAAATCTTATAACTTAACATAATCTGCATCAGCATTACTTGTTTGCCAAATTTGGTAGGAAACGGTTAATTTTTTACCAAGCTATTACATAATAAGTTAATTTATTCGTATACTGCTATCTTCCAACATGGCCGACAAAAGTGATTATTAGTTTGCATATATTATTCTTGTAATTTATACGTTTAGTATACAAAATGTGGTCAAAATTGGTTAAATGATATGGCAGATATACTAAATAAACATAAGAATTTTTGGCAGCAATTTTGAAAATATGTACATAATCAATTTCAATCACTTACGTTTACATGGCCTACCATAGTATTACATACGTGCCAAAATGGGTGAGAATTGGTTAAACCGTTTTCGGAATATAATGTAAAATATATTTATTTCTTAGATTGGTGTTATTTTCCAAAATGGCTGACCAACAACAATATACATCCCAAAATTAAATGCTTACACAATGGGCTGCCATCGTACAATATTTGGTTTAAATCGGTTGAATAGTTCCCGAGATATGACATATCACCCAAAATTTTAAAATGGCTGCCGTTTTGAAAGTAAGTGCCCGACGTCGTCGAAAATAAGAAATGTCAGGTGACCTTACTAAGTATTATATGTGTAGAAATTTTGATCAAAATCGGTTGAAGCGTTTAAAAATTTTAAGGGGGGACTCACACATGCAGACACACAAAGGCACACATACACACACAGACAGGAAAGTGATCTCATAAGCCTTTATTTCCTTCTAAAATTAGGCTAAAAATGACAGATTAAGAACAACATCCATTTATAAATTAAATTCTTACAGGATGCACTGCCAACACACAAAAGTTGATTTAAACGTTCTGAGTGGTTCTTGAGATATGTCATAGCACCATAAACATTCAAATCATCACCATTTTGAAATTAAGCACCCGGCGTTGTCGATATAGAATTATTATGTTCTTACTAAGTACTACATGTGTAACGAGTTTAGTGAAATATTCCTAATGCATTGACCGAGCATTTTTGGTCATAAACTAGCGTGTCTCGCTAGTTTTCGGGAGATCGTGGGTTCGATCTGGATTCACTAGATGTGGTTCATTTTTACCCAATGTGGCTTTCCATACGAACTCCTGGCTAATGGTGCTGAAATTCCTACATACTCACCCTCCCAATTTCCTGCCCTGTGCTCTCCTGTAAAAAGGCCTAGAGCTGTTGGCTTGCACAAAGCAATTAATAAAATGAAAAATTTGTGGGGTGGGGGGATTGTATGATAACGATAAATAATATGCGTATGATGAGTGTAACATCTCGTGTGTATCTCGTGAGAAAAGTATTTCTGGCCCGGCTAACACTGCAGACAGATGAGTGGAAAAAGAACTCAGAATGTATGCGACCACCAATAATAACTTACTACACTTCAGCTTCTTATTTAGTACAACCTGGCAGATACTCACACAGCGTTTGCTCAGCAATCTGTATGTAAGTCAACAGTGTGAAAAATACAATAGCCAGCTACCGATTAACTTCTGGAAATTAAAACAGTAACATCTCTGATTCCCTTAAATATTAAATAAATAGAATAAAATGAAGATGGATAATAATAGAATGAGTGGACAATTTGCACATTCAAATAGTGATATGAAGTTCAAAAATAAAATTATAGTGTTAATTGTACCAATCTTAGTTGGGTTTGATTTATAATTCAACACATTCTACAGCAGTTGATGAAGACATTAGATAGTAAAATATTACGTCTGAGTAGAGCTAAAATGTAAATGAGCATTTCTCGCAATATGACGATAAAAATAAATTATTGAAAATAAAATTTACTCAGTCATGATTATGTAAAAGTAAGCTCTCTTAAAATCATACACGAAGTTCGTTTTAAACTTGGTGCAAACTTTATCCAAAATTTATTTGAAAAGTATATCATAAGAGATGAAACCTGAAATATATTCAACAATGGTGAAACAATTACAAATACACAAGTGCATTGCCCGGGACTCGAACCCAGAAAACATCGTACCACAAACTAGTGTGCAATCAGATGCATTATGTAGGTTGAATTTGAGTATCGACTTCGAATTTAATCAGTCTTTATGTATCGAATGATAGGGTTTACTTACAAAAATATTTACATATGGATAGGCTGATTGGTCCCTGAATTATGGCATAAGACCTCCATATTTTTCATGTTACGATCTTCGTAAATAGGGGGAAAAAAAAGTTATGTACGAGCACATTAGATGAATGTATACTGCCAGTATACAAAGTAAACTTCCTGAAAACTAGTGCCTGTCACACTTAAAAAAATAGTTGTATAACAAAAAACAGTACAACATTTTCGCCAAATTTGGTAAGAATGGGTTGATTGTTTCTCGGGTATTTCATAAGAAATTTATTTATTATTGTGGGGCTAACTTACAAAATTGCAGAGAAAAGAGGCTCTGTGTAGACAAATTTGATTTTTGTAATAGATTCTGCCAGCTACAAAGTTCAGTTGGAATTGATTACATGATTACAACGTTATAGCATTCTAAGCTAAAAAGACTACATGAATGCTATTTTTAAAATAACTTTATAATATACATAAAACATACAATTTTACATAATCTGCTGCAGTACTACTTGTCTGCCAAATTTGGTAGGAATCGGTCAATTTTTTCCCTAGATGTGAAGTAAAAATTTATATATAGCTCCGTGTAGACATAGTTGATGGTTGTGATATATACTGCCAGCATACAAAGTTATTTTAATATTGATTAGATTTTTTCGACGATATAACATTCTAAACTAATAAAAACTATACGGCCGCTATTTTTAAAATAAATGTTCGACATACCTAAAACAAATCACCTAACATAACATGGCGCAGTACTAATTGTTAACCAAATTTGTTAGGAATTGGTTAATTGTTTACCAAGGTATAACATAAAAACTTTATTGATTCATGTAGCGCTATCTTACAAAATAGCTGACAGAAATAACTATGTGACGGCATATATAATGCTAGTGATATATTCTTTCAGCATACAAAATTTGGTTGCCATTGGTTAAATGGTATAGAAGATTGATACCTGTCCAATGCTATGGTTTATAAGTAGGTATTGAATCTGCTCTCTGCGTAAGGCACCAGCAATTGAGGCTAGCCCTCAGTGTTAGGGCGTAGGAATACGTCGACACTATTGTCTCTAGGTCCAATTTACTAATAAATTCACCTCGTTTTCAGGTTACCAATAAATCAGTTTTATTAACGCTTAACAGGGCCACTTATACATGTACACATGAGACAACACTCCCCTTCCCTTTTATACATAGGTTCCGTATTGTTTGGCGCGGCGCTTCGCGTCGTGAAGGGGGAGGGGGGGGGAAGGCAGATTCTTCACACTCGCTGGATGACTCTACTTATCTGGATGGAGGCGCTGTCTTCTATCGGCTGGCGACTTGGGACTGCTCCGGCACTTGGTGGGTGTCTCGACGCCTGATCTCGAAGCTCCTCCTCCCAGGTCCACTCAGCACTCGTCGTCTGATGATGGCCGACTGCCGTTATCGTCTTCTCCCGGATTCGCTCCGCCCTCCTAGATTCCCGTCGGCCGACTGCCTCTTCCTTCCACTCTCTCGTGGTTTTGTAGACTCGATCGCCATATTCAACTAGCACCGTCCCTGCACGTGGCTGGGGTGCTTGCCGCGTCCCCCCCGAGTCGTAAAACACATGGCTGCTGCTCCTGTGGTCCGCAGTCGGCCTGGCGTCGCCCCTTGATTCTGGCCTGGAAGTTTATTGTTCCGTTCTGCACGTGCAGGAACTCTTGGGTGGCCCCTTTGGTTCAGCGCACTTATGTCTCCGGATATTGTGTCGTTGTTATCCCCGCACGCCCGCCAAAAGCTCTCAATGTTTATGGCGGTAGCTAGCCTGGGACAGGCGCCGCCGCTGGTGTGGGCTCCGCGTCCCCGGCAGCTGCGAGATGCAGTTGCATCCGCCTTCCTCCGCACGTGGTCGTTCCGCCGGGCCGTCCTGGCGCCATTCTCCTCATCACGTCCGCCAAACCCTTAATCCTTATTGCGGTCGTCCGCCTACGAGCTTCGCCAGAGTGTGTGTTCTGANCCAGAGCGTGTGTTCTGACGAATAAAATATAGGGATGCAGAATGCGTCAAGATATATCAAACAATCTTAAAATATTTGTATTACAGCAATTTTTAAAGTAAGAGCCTAATAAGGTTTAATTACATACGTTTAATTGGTCTGTCATAATACTACTTACATGCCAAATTGGATGAGAATTGATGTAATAGTTTTCGAGATATAATGTAAAATAGTAATTTTTTCATTTTATACTATCTTCCAAAATGGCCGACTAGCACCAGTATCGATCTACACATTTAATTCTTTCCCGAAACTCTAATGGCATACAAAATTTGTTTTAGTTGAAAGGTTCCTGAGACCCAGATATAAAAATGACCTCAATTTTAAAGTAAATTCCTGGCGTGGTTTAAAACAGTAAAAGCCATGCGCCCTTACTAAGTACTATATATATATATATATATATATATATATATATATATTGAGTTTGGTGAAATTCGGTTGACGGGTTAAAAAATTGAAACGGGACACACACACAGACACACACCTATACACACATGCACACATATACATACACAGACAAGAAATTGATCTCATAAGCCTTTCTTTCCTTTGGAAAGTAGGCTAAAAAGATGCACGTTGTTGAAATTAAAATTGTTCGGACTTAGTTGGAACTGAAAATCTTGATCATCGTCGACTTAGCTTTTAGGCGAACGGGAACACGCAAAAAATATACGCCGACATCTCCGCCGCTGTAGTGGTTCCTCTTCTGTCCGTGTTACCAAAATTCTTCCCTAAACGAGAACTTCAAGGGCTTATATGTGAAAGATACAGTCTAAGCAATCTTGCATGATAGGTACGTGGAAATCGAACCATATTTAACATTTAAATACTCTGTTGTCCTAACATGTGCCTCTATTCTTCAGAACATCGCGCCCTGTCGTCTTACAACCGTACATGCTCGGTTTATTACAATTCGGGCGTTTTAAGCACCAAACGAAATTAAATTCCTAGCTGAGTGTTCACCTCAAATCACAACATCCTTAGCGAAAAATCTCAAATTACATATGACTGTTATCTCAGATCTTGACCACCAAATTATGGAAATTATAATTAAAATCAGTATAGATTGATCAGGTCTTACAGATACTGATGCCAAATATTACGATTGGTATAAGTTTCTGATCGTAGCAAAAATTAAATTTAACGTTAACACAAACTAATCAGCTGTAAATATCAGTGTTCATTCTAAATTCAGTGAAAGTTAATACTGTTCAAAATCCGTTAGTATATGCAACAACAGGAAAATGGTAAACATTTAAGATGAACACGTTTCTCAATATTTAAATAAATTCATATGTTTAAAGAAGAAAATATATTATTCTGGTAATATAACAATGCGATAAACTGATACAGCTAAATCAAATCATTCTAAAGGAATAACATCATCTCATTTGAAAGGAATGAGTCTTAACAATGTTTCGCAGCCAGTGGACAAATCTGTTCCAGCTACGGGGCAGGTGGTCCCTTTCGGGCGAAGTCGGCAGCAGTCACCGCAGCTGCTGCCGAACGTAATGGACGAAGCAGGCATTAATCGTATACAGCAGATGAAAGTCAGACTGTCACACTTGAAGTCTGCTCGTGTCGGTCGCTCTGCCGTTGTCTGTGCCTATTCTTATTTTGAAAAGACCCTGGCTACAATCATCATCTCACATCTAGTGCACTGACAAATTAACACATCTAAACAATATTTTCCAGGTAGTTGTACTCAAACAGGTAGGCATTTAAACGAGTATGTGCACGCAGCGTTGAAGTCCATCGAGTTCTGCTGACACTAACATGGCATGTGAGTTCGTGGAATTTTACATTTATGATGTACGAAATCACTTATTTCTTCGCTCATCCACTAACATTTCGGGGTAGCATGTGAAACCAAAATAACTTAACAGGAAGTCCAAAATGAAAACCCACTTACCATTTGCAATCATTCGTTACTTGTTCACAGCAACAATATTATTCTTACCTATCTTTAAAATAGCCTAAGTTGTGCTAGTTTCGTATTGAAATGAGCCTATGTCTATATTTGAACGTCAACGATTAGTCAACTAAAACATAACATGAGAAATAAATTATGATATATAAACAACATTGGAAAATTATCAATAATTTCAGAAAATACAACAATACACCTTACTACAGAAATAAACACACTACGAAGAATTCATAAATAAACCAAAAGAGTATAAATCAAACACACATATATACACTAATTCAAATATGACACCTGGAGCGCCCCTAAAGGATCGTCAGATCGACGCAGACAACTGTTCACCATAGGTTTAAATAATCCTCTAGATCAGTATTTCCAAAAGAATGGGTCGCGACCCACTGGTGGGTCACAGACAAAAATTTGGTGGGCCCCGAAAAATATAATTTCATACATAAACATATGCATGAGTTATAAATGTTATAATTTAGAACCTACACACATGCAATGCAACTGTCAATCAGACGTAAAATACTACGCAGGGTACGGAGTGACAAGAATTTAAGTAAACACTAAAGCTGTAATGGGAATAAATAGAAAACAAATGCATCCTTAGAATTAAAAAATCTGATTTCTTACAACCAAAATTATTTTTAAACTAAAATAGTAATATAACATATTGTATAATGCTGTTTGATTAGGTATCTTTTTCATTAAAATTGTTCTTTAATACTTCAACTTTTTAAACTATTTTATTAATCGTACTACCCTTCACTTCCTTACGCTACGTAAGAAATACAACGTGAACATGATAGAAGAGCGAAACGGTACATTTCTTGCATAAGGCATTTAAGTGGGTCCTGAACGTTGGCAATTTTTTTTTATGGGTTTACGGTTCATAGAACTTTTGGAATCACTGCTCTAGACACTTTCTCCTCAGCATATTTACGATAAGCTAATACATAACCTTTGAAAATAGACTAGCGTAGGTGACTGTAGATATATTTTGAGGGTGGTTACATTGAATTTTCAGACTACTTTGCCTATCTCAGGACAGATTAATTATTCATAGCAGTTACCGTGAAAAATAAGTGTACTTGCAGTGAACCAAAATCAAATCGGCGTTAGATTTTTGGAAATATATTTCTAGGTTTTACTCATGTGGTCCAAATTGCAAAGTTTACCATTTCTTTTCTCAAATCTACGGTAGAAGTCTACGGTAATATAAATAGTTTTCAGGGATCAAATATATCAGATCGCTGACATGTTTGCACCTTCAAAGAGGTAAGGGTCGTTGACTCATGCACAGTGTTGTTCGTTACATATTTAATCACGGGCAGTTTATCTCACCAGTTTTGATGTATGTTGTGGCATTTGAACTCTCAATATATTTCCTAACAATTTCATTCTGCGCTCGACAGGTTTTCCCTGTGAATGTCTCGCGGAAAGAAAAGTGAGAAAAATTCCAGTTATCTTGTGCCTTCTTGCCACAACTTTACAGGGAATTGTGAGTCCTTATCATCACCATGCGCCTAGGCTGACCAACTTCTTTAATAAACTATTCCAGCTTGTTAGGCACAGTGTGTGCATTCGCTTGTATTGTACAATGACATGGAGTTTCGTCGTTTCGTGAACTTAGAGAAAATATCCAGCACCAAGAAAACGTGTGCCACTCTTGCACATGATGATGGTAACAGTCCAAACAAATCGACTGATACAACATCCAACGACTTCACAGGTATAATGGGATGCAGTTATCCCACAATGTTTCCACAATATCCCACAAGGTTCTCACCATGCTCGTTACTAAATGGTGATATCTCTTGAAATAGAATTGATATCGAAGAGTGAGTGAGTGAAGAGATTTGGGCGGTTCTTAAAAGCCAGGTCTTGAGAGCCGATGAGGTTAATTGTGGTAAGTACGGAGCAGCATTGGAATGAAAGGGTGGCGGAAACGGAGATCCCAGAGAAAACCCTCCGACCAGCGGCATCGTCCGGCATGATTTGCACATGTGAAAATCTGGGAGTGACTCGACCTGTGTCGAAGAGCTTCATATGTTATCCTTATACCGTCGTGACCTAACATTTCATTTGTGTCAAGCACCAACTATAACTGTACTTTTATCCGTTATTACAAGCTTCCATTCATGGTGAAAATGTTTTCTGTTTCTCCCATTATAGAAAACAACTCCGACTTCAGTGACAATGCACTGTATGTAGCTAGTGTCTGACTGGAAGCTACGGCAATTTAAGAAATAAAGTAATGCAAAATAGGTTGGTTCTCGGAATTCAAGGGCTCATTTGCAGTCAGAGTGGTTTCTGCCTCCAAATTTATAGGAAATCGACGGGTGTTCCGGCCATCTTGAACCGCCAATATCGGATAAAGAATTAATTGTTATGATTCTAAAACAACTGATGTTCCATTACCAAGCCCACTGGATAGGCGACATGACGCAAACCTAGCAGACTTACAGAGAAGACTTGTTCCCATTCGATGAAATTGAACGAATACAACGCAAATAAAGTAACCACGAGTTCGAGCCACAAACAGATACCGAGTGCTCACCTCCTCTGTACCAGGCATATGCGAGCCAGGACGCCTACGTTTTAAACGGAAATATCTTAAGGACTAAGCATGTTTTGTCGTGACAATTTGAATGGCATTTACTACGTGCTAACGGCCACCAGAATACAGCTTAAACTTATTTTCAGAAAATATGGACTTACCACGTTCTTTGCATGGGGTTTTCAAATAATAACTCTCAGACAAGGGTATGAATTTTACCTTGCAGAGTAGACAAGATCGTCCGACCTATCGGCGCCCCCTAACTGATAATATTGACTATATAAATTAAATTTCTGTCAAGTTCGCAGTCTACATGACGACGAGAGTTTCAGAATTTTTATTTTATAGGTATATTCTTGTGGCTTTCCGAATATATACATGCTCACATGCACATGCTACATATAGAAAATAAATATAATTCACGGTTGTATTGAAAACTGTGTATTTTTGGGAAAAACTTCTCGTGCGAAAGGAAACGTGTGTTTTTTTTTTACTGTGATAACATCATACATGTGTTTTCTCGGTGTGCTCCCATGCCTTTCAATTTACAAAAAATGGGTGTTGACTTTCTCTTCGTCTCGTTTTCGATTATCTTACGTGTTTTTTCCCTGAACTCAGCTCAATAGAACATCATGTTGACTGCCCGCCCTCTTTCTGAGTTATAAGCTGCCAGATATTGTTAAGAAAGTTCCTCGATTACTGATCTGATCTGTCGGTAAAACACTATTGTGGGAGGTGCATGGTTTTTCTCAGCGCTATATCGAGACCACGGTCATTTTCCCGCTATTTTGCCTCCAAATTTATCTAGTCCCGATTTAGTTCACAGAATGGAGGGTTGCAAGGAGCTGGATGTTTGCAAAAAAACATGGAACTATATTTTTTTCTTAATATTCCAAGTACTTCGTTAATGAGCTGTACTGATAAGTGCTGGTATTAGCCGAATTTGTTTTAAAGTATGAAAATATTGTGGTGTGCATCCTACTAACTCCAAAGCATTTTTAGGAAAGCTCAGTGATTGGGATGTATTGTAGTTCATTGGCTGTTCAGCCATGCGTCTGTCTGGTTTTTTGTGCGGGATAATAATTCTTGGAATTATGCCTAACCTGCTTGCCTTCATTTGTAGTGATGTTTTGAATTTCTCTGGAATGATGGGCATCTTGTTTTACACAGGAAACATTGGTGTTTGCAAGTACGTATGCAAGGGGAAGAGGGATTAATTTAAAGTCTCTGTTTTTTTAATTGGTAGCGAATGATGCATGAATTTGAAATCTCTGTCTTTCATAAGCAAGGGCGTGTTGCAGCAGAGGGTGTAACGAGCCTAGAGCGTTGATACCCGATTAAGGAGTTGGCTGGACGTAAACGCTACAGAGATATTTATGGCAGCAATGTGGATTTATGCCTATTGTAACACTGCGTCTTCAAGATCATAATCACCTTAGTGTTGCGAATACGATATATTTATTATTTTTTCGAGCTATTTTTATGGGTGGTACGTCATGTGCTCGTAGCGACTTGTGACCCTACGTTTTTAAACCACGCCCCAGGTAAAGGTAGTGGTCAACAGCGGGCTAGTTGCTTTCCCCGTGTGTGGGAGGAAACGGTTTCTTATATTCTTCGACCAATGCGAATGAAAGCTGCAGGGCCTCCCCTTAACTAAAGGGACATTCAGAATAGAAGAAAAGATGCCTAAACGCCAAAAGAACCGCTCGCGTCACCTGACCGTATCGCACCGTTGCTGGACGCGTCATGTGACCGTACTGCCACCTGGCCATGCTGGACACGTCATACACAGCAGCGTCTGGCGAGAGGAGAATGGAAGAGGTTCCAGGAACAGAAAATGCACTGGGAAAGCAAAAGGGGCTTATCTGCGGTGGGCACTCTGTTAGAGACAGCTCAATATATGTTTTATTTGTATAATTTTTCTGTCAGCATAATTTATATTTACAATACCTGAGTACAAGTGTGATTCAACACATATCGTTAAGGAATACTATCACGTTTTCGTTTTAATAATGTCATGACAAACTCAATGTCGTGGCTGCTAGTATATTTATTATTTTATTCATAAATAACAATGTAGGCAACTTTTGCGAAACTAAGGCATTAAAAAATGATCTAACTAATTTATTTTAATGGTTTTAAATCAATAACTGAAAATACAAAACATAGATACAAGTTGGAAAAATAGGGGAAGAATTTAGTAACAATACTAGCTCATCACTTACTTGATAACTATGTTTTATCCTGCGAGATCTTGGCAAGCTGTTGTTATGGACTGTTTGAAATGGAGCAAAAATATTGTGGCCTGTTTGACTCTAATATTTATAACATTTTATTTTATTATTTTTCATTGCCGAAATAGTTTGGTAAAATGTTAACACTCAAAATAACCGGCCGAAAAGGGTTCTAAAATTTAATTGCAAACTTTCATTTCGAAAAAATACGAAAACATGGGATTTGTTGGTATAAAATCTATTTATTTATATGCACGTATATTTCTGTTGAATTTCCTATGAAATAAATTAAATTAACTTTTTATTGTTGTGGTTGATTAACGCAGAGGCAGTTCGTGAGGCGCTTTGTTATTAAACTGACAGTTTCGGGGTTGAAGCCGGAAAATTGGCTGCAAGTAAGGGCAGAAAGATCTCGGCTACGATGTTCGCTGATCTGGCACGAGAATATACACATGTCAGTTATGATCATTTGACACACAGACACTTGAACACTTTTAAAATCTTCCGATATATTGTCCCAATACTACCTGCATTATGTTGCTCAATTCTGTATCATATTGAGAAACGCTTTTTAAGTGTTGTGTGACCTGTTGTTATAAGAAGCAATATCAAGTAGCCTAAATGTAGAATTATTATATCATTTTATATGGTACAGGCATGTCTGATCTGTTACTGTACTATCCAAAGAAAATATATTTTCTGGTATCTCAACAATGGTAAATCTGCTATAGACATGTCAGATTTGAAATATTTTATCACAGAAAATCTCTAATTACCGCCAATGTTTAAATATTTATTAAGTTATTTCCATAAAATACGAGGGAAATATTGCATAGCTATATTTTGTTTAAACAAAAAATTTCTAAAATTCAGCACATACTTAAAAGAGACAGGACTACGTCTAAAAAACATTTACTTTCATGAACTGATATTACATAGATTCTACAATATGGTAACAGAGTGATGCCTATTTTACTCCAGTAAGGCTTCTTATATTTTTCAATATTGTTCCTCTACTTGTATGCGTATTGATTTTAATATTTCAATGAGCTGCATAAATTGCTGTCTGCATATTTTAAAAAAAATTACTTGCTCTGACATTTTTAACTGCAAATGGGGAAGCAACCATTCGATAGACCGCCAGCGCCGTGGCTTCCGGTGCTGTGGCAGTTTCCTGGACTGCATTTGCTTGCATGTTGTTGATGAGAATAACTAACTCCTTCTTGAAATTAATAATTTCATGCTTGTAGTCTTCAGCGAACCCCAACAGCATGGCTAGCAGAATACATACTTCGAATGTACCATTACCATAGAAGGGAAACTTAAAGTTCTCTTCGATCCCCCAGCCTGCCACTTTAGCCGCTGAGAGTCGATTATGCATCAGTGAAAGATAATTCTTTATGGTGGCAGTGATCCCATCATCTCTCATCGCATCCACTTCAAAACCATTCAGCTCGTACGCGATTCTATTTATCATGTGTAGTAGACCGTTTTAATGATTTTCGTTGTCACAAGTACGGCATTGCCTGCCTTTGTTAGCTTTCCTCTAAACCTCAAATACGAATTACATGGTACAGTGTATACATCTTGGTTTTGTACCGGGATACAAACCTCGGACGACAGTATATACGGCAACGGCTGATAGGGCGTGTACGTGAGGATTTCCGCCTTGGTGTTCGCATCTTCGTAGCCCGCCGGCTCTGTTACATTTAATATTCCCACAGCCATACTTGTTGACCGATAGTCCCAATCTTCTAAGGAAACGAACGTTTTCAGTTGTTAGTGCTCTGGGTGCTCGCCTCGTGCTGACTTCCGGTTTGGTATGGTAAGCTGCTTTTATTACCTTAGTAGATGTTCGCTTGAATTTCAGACCCATCTTTGTGTAGATGTAGGCATACTGTTATTTCCTCCCCTAGGAAATTAATGAAATGGCAGTCTTGGTCAATCGTAGAGACGACCTCTTACTGGACTGTCTCTGTCATGACCAAAACATAAATGTGTGTCTTTGGTACATCAACCATCTTAAAGCCTGGAGGTACCATCGCGGAAATTTCGTGTAGTGTTTGGCTGGGCTTACCGTTGAGGTACGATCCGGAAACCAAACTACAGTTTATTCTTATAATGTTAACAGGGAGAATGTTTACCAGCAGGGTAGATTCGTGCATTTCATTCGCTTCGTATTTTGTGTTCTCTAATCCAAGCATAGCAGCGAGTGTATCGCTTCATGTGAAATCTTTCTGTGTGGTACAGTACATCTCGCTGTGTTGCATATTATCAATACCTCGCAGCACCAACATCACATCCGGCCCCAGTGCAATTTTATAGTGATCGCCTGTATCTTCATTCTCATACGAACCTCTTGGTACATGTATCTCTACTCTCTTACCATCCTCCTTGATGTAACGAAACATGCAATTGTGTTCATATATGTTCGGTACAGAGAAATAAGTTTGAAAATCTATCAACGCGATGGACCACACCCCATTTAGGTTCAGCAGGGCAAAGTGCGCTGAATGCCATTTCGAGCTATTGCCCAACACGATCAAGGTTATAAACATGACTGATGCTTATATGTAGTGCATCCTTTTTAAGTATAGTTTGTATATATACCTTGAAAGGAAATGCAGACATAGGTGTACACAGTTCCATTCTCGAGGCAGTTGATCTGTTTCGTTGTTGTAGTGTAATCTCGAGTCTCTCAAATACATTTTCAGTTCTGGTGGAGCCCTGAAATTACCATAGCGGTCAAATTATTCTACCGTATCACTGCACTTTTTATATGCTGGCCAATATGTCCCCAGCCCGAGGCTGGTATCTGGGTTTACTATATCGCACTCAACTCATCTCAGACGGTTCAGTAGGCTGTCGTGCATAAACACGGTTCGGAAATTGTTTTTTTTTTTTATTTGCGAGCCAACTTTTGAGTGTCTATGTTGGTGAGCGAACGACTGGGCAGGGACCACAAGACCGCTTCTTTCGCCCGACCCTCCCCTGTTTTCGTTTTCTCCCACCGACACCTCCTCCTACGCAGTAGGGTCGAAGAAACAGTCTGCTGCCATTTATTTGACCTCCAGCAAGCGCCTTCATATTCCTATTGTAGGCCATCACTTCGGCCAACTGCTTATTTTCCTCCTTTATGTTTTCACCGCTCTCGCAATACCACTTGCACCGCCGATAAGACTGCCGAGGATGCCGAGTGCTGGCAGGATGATGGGCAGGATGCCTCCTCGCTTACTTAATACTACTGTGCGAGGTTTCCTCCGTGTCTTCCGAGTATTTTTCTTCCTTCCAAACCTTAAACCCATTCCCCTCTTGAATTTAGTTTTCATAATCTTGGACATGCCCGAGGCAGCTAGACATTTTCCGAGTTTGGACTTGGGCGATCTAACTATCGACTTGACTTTTTCCACAAGAACGGTGTCGGCCACATGCCTATCTTACAACTTGCTACTGATCGCGTAGGCAATGTCGTGTTACTTGCACGCTTCGTCCAACGAATTGACAGGGGTGTCAATCTCTGTGCTAGTCGCCTACTGGGCCCGCAATATTTGTAGCCTGGAAATTGAGCCTGGAAAGGGAGGTTGCTGATAAGCGTATTCACCAGTCCACATCCCCTCTTGGTCTTACTCCCATGGTGCATTACGACATACTAACACAATTTTATTGCTACCTCTACTTTATATGTTTGTGGCCGGCCACATAACCCGATTTCGAACTTGGCCATCTACAGGGATGACTGCCTCGAGCATGGTCATGTTGTCATAAGTACTTGTGGTTTATCTGTTCATGTATCGGTTCAATGGAGATCGTGTCACAGTCCACCACACTTCCCATTCGCATCACCGCTGATGACGAAACTAATGCTTGTGAATCATGTAATGGGAAGCTACTGCCAACTACCGTGAGGGGTATCATAAAGGGACCAGCCAGCTGTGTAAAGACATGCGTGCTTCTCAGCCTTTTGGAGGAACCCAACATTCTTCAGTTCGAGAACATTTATCTGTACTTGAAATCACTACAACAGCCAAAGTACCTATGTCTAGCGCAACTACTACAAGCATTATATAGTCTTCATTATTTTTCATTCAGCGACAATGAAGAAGTTGTGCCACCAAGTGATGCTTTACCAAACTCTGTGTTTGTTTTCGACAATGTTGCATGTGAGTAACAGTCGACCATTCAGCAGTTATTCATCATTGGTCGCCATGTGGCCATGTATTCGATATACATATGTCAAACTTATTCATGTGTGCCTTACATGCTTCTGTACGACAATGCTGATTCCTTCATTCTATTACTCATGGATGACCTGAATTTGCAACATGTATACTCCGATCATGTTAATACTGATATGAAATATGAATGATTTAAAAGTATGTGCTCATGTTGCTGGCACGAACCTTATGGTTTCCTTGTGATAGCGAAGGGTTTCCCGCCTCATAAGGGATGGTACTGAAGGGGATTCGATTAGTTCATTATAGCACATCAGTGAATGTTGAGCTACACTATATCCAATTTTGGCCATAGTGGCTTGAAGCGTACGACGGACAGCTGTATTACATCCACTAACGATGTAAACTGCAGTTTCGGAGGGAAACAGGCCAAGAATCTCCGAGGGCCGAAACATGATGGCGATGCGACTAACGTATCCTTTGCCCATAGCATCACTTCAGGGGCTCTCCAACCGATGGCAGAACTGCAGACTCATGTTCGCAGCACACTAACAGGCGGTATGTATCGTATCGACTCGCTGCTTTAGAGACGATACTCAACCATGTGGGCGAGCAAATAGCCAGCAAGGTTCATATGGCCATGACTACTGAATTACGTGCATTGATTGAAGATGTGCGCAAACTTTCTGCCTTAGGCGGGAAGCTCGCCACCATGGAAGGCCGTATATTCGATATATATATATGCTGACTACTGACATAGATTTGCGGCTTGGTACATTGAACGAGGGCGTGTACTAACTAACTAATTTTGCTCCTGGTGATGCACTCGAGGCGCTATGATTCACAAATTAACTGAAGATGTGCTCAAACTAACCGTTTTAGGATACAAGCTAGCAGCTGTGAAGAAGAAGCTCTAAAAAGTGGGAGAGCGATTTTCCGAAAGAGTTCTTACTGGTATGGCTACAAAACTAGACGAGAACCATAATTTAAAGACTTAGGGTGCACGCACACTGGCCGCTCTAAGTAAGAAGTTGGAGGCTGTGGTCAACATGGAATCAAACCTCGATGCGGTCGGTAAAATGTCTGCTCAAATACATACATTGACTGAAGTTGTTCACAAATTGAGCACCTTAGGAAGCAAGCTCTCGGCTGTGGAGACGAAGCTCGATGACTTGGCCGAGCGAGTTAACAACAGAGTTCTTACTACCCTGCCAGCTACATTGAAGGATCACCTTAATGTGGCGAGCGAAGGTGCAGGCAAACTGGCCGCTTTGGGAGACAAGCTCTCAGATGTGGAGACGAAGCTCAGACAGTTTGATGGCAAGGTTTTCGCCGCCCTTTCTGCGAAACTAGTCGAACACCTTAATGTCACGACCAACGGTTTGAGCATCCTGAATGCTATAAGTACTCAGTTAGGGACTGTGGTCAACTTGGAATCGAAACTCAGCTCTGTCGTAGAAGGAATGACTAATAGAGCTCTTACTCACATGGTCGAAGAGATAGAGGCGCGCATTCACCCATGTGGGATTCGCGGATATTGAAGATCTTATACAGCACAGGATTGGTCGTGTCCTAAATGTATTGCACACAGACGATGAAAAATGGACACATTGCCAGCATGTGTGCGATGCAGTCATCCAGCGAATCTACACATCGGAAGATAATATTAAAAAGGTTATCGAGTGTAGAGTCATCGCCTAAATATATATACTATGAACATTCTGATTTTACTATTAGTCCAATGGTGGTCACTGAGGATTTACATTGTGTAAATGCAAGTGTGCGCAATATAAATCTACTGGTCAAGCGCAGCACATGGAGCGTGATGCTGCATTGGAAGAGGCCTTCCGACCACTCGCATCTCGTCTAGATAATTTGCGATAAACTTTTCCCCCTTCTGGAAAGAAGACTGAACCGGACGTCGAATGCGACAGTGGGAGGAAGTGTAAGGTACTTCCGGAGGAGGAGGGTACTGAATCTCTTGAAGATTATGATGATTTGCCTTTAAGTACATTGAAATGTAAAACGGACAGATCTCACTTGCGCACGACAGACGTTCGCAATTACCTCACTTCGTACACAACGAGGTTTAATAATGGAATATATGGTGTATAGTATTAAGAAATGGATCTTGGGGGAAAAGCTAATTTGTTTCTACCAAATGATTTGATATAGATTAATGATGAAGCAATGTGTTTGTCCCCAGGCCTCTCCAAATTGCTGTTTAAGTGCGAGCGTGGCAGGTTCTTGCAGGAGGTACTTCACCAGTACAAGCATTTACTTAGCCTCATGAGTGCACATTTGGCAGACAATGATGCTTCCAGCAATGCTTATAAGGATGAGACACATCCGAAATTCAGCATTGTTGCCGACCTGTTTCTGAACATCGGCATAGCGAGCGGCTTGAATCTTACTTCGTAGATTAATGGAGGCAGTCAACTCGAGTATGTATTCTGGGACGATGTGAATGAGCTCGTATCACATATACGACTGCTAATGGCATCTTAGCACGCTGGCAATAATTCACATACGAATGAAATTGTGACATTGTAGAAGAATTGTATGAAGGTGGCTGCATATAGCAATGTCTCAGGCCCAGATCGACGCTGAGCTTCACCGGCCTGCATGCCGCAATTATCGCAGGTGAAAAGTACTCGTCTTTGGGTTGAGAGATCTTTACCAGGCTGACCTAGTTGAAATGATCCCCTATGCTGTTGTTAATAAAGGCTGTAGATACATATTGACAGTAATAATTTGATTCAGTAAATATGGATGGGCAGTACCAGTTCGCCGGAAACGAGGCGTCAAAGTGGCCAATGCGATGAAGAATTTTTACAAGATAAAGGATCACCTAAAAATTTGCAGGTGGATCGTGGCTGAAAATTCTACATCACTGCCTTTTGTTCGTTAATGGCTGCAAATAAAATTTATCACCACAGTATATTCGGCGATAAGGCCTCAATCGTGAAACGATTTAACCACACTCTGAAGAATGACATGTGGCTAGAATTTTCGTCTCGAGGTTGTTACAGGTGGCTCGATTTACTACCTTGTTTGATTTCTGCCTACAATAATCGTAAACATCGCACCATCCGAATGCTGCCAGTAGATATTACAGATTATTATTTGCTGTCGACTGTGTTCAAAAACGAGAAGAGTTTGGATAGGCGCAAGGTTAAAGCTAAGATTGGTGACTATGTCCGGATATCGCGAGTGAAGGGAACATTTGCGAAATCATACACTCCGAACTTTAATGCGAGATCTACTAGGTTGACAAGATTCAACATTACGAACCTCGGATCTATCTCCTTGTCGATTTGACTGGTGTACGGTGGATTTTATGAACAAGAGATCATGACAACTAAGTTTCCCCGACATATATTTGGTTGAGAAGGTGCTACAGCGACGAGGTAGTCAGCTGTTCATGAAATTGTTAGAGTTCGATTCTCGACACAATTGCTGGATACCGATGTCTGTGCTTACTCATGTGTAATTTGTCCCACATAGCATTGCAAGAGGTATGCGATTGAGCCTGTATGCACCACAGTTGGATATATTTTTTTGAAGTTTAAATAAATTAATTCTTAGAACTTGTGCTGTGTTTTTTATTCATACACTGTATTCCCTCTGTGTGTTACATGCACATGTGTTTATTTTCTCAAGGCTGGAGAGCGCAGTTGTTAAGCATGTGCTAGATGGGAGGTGATTACTGACCAGGTGTATAAACAGGTGTTAATTATTGATTGTCTGAGGTCATTTGTGTGTTTATTTTTCCCTGACTGAAGGAGTGCTGGGGACTGTGTGACTCAGTTTTGCTGACAGAGGTGACTAATAAAAAGGAGTCTAAACTGTTGCTCGTCTAAGGCCATGCTGTCCTCCTCCACTTATTCAGTCATCAGCATCCTCTGCCATTTTGTCAGGGGCTATGCTGTCCCCCTCCAATTATTCAGTCATTAGTATCCTCTGTCGAGTATTTCTCACGCATGGGTTGAGCAGGTCTGGAGAAAACTCTCATTAGGTCTCCGCTTATTCGTTCATTAGCATCCTATGGTGTCAATTTGTTGATCTTGTCTGGTAGCGTGCGCATGGGTCTGATAATTTTGTATTGTTGAACTGAGATATTGACTGTTTTGTTTTTATTTTTTGGGGGCTATTGCTGCATCCATGTTTTTGGGAGCTGGTGGAGAGGTCTGCTAGTTTCCTTATATTTCCAGTTAGCCAGTCCAGGTCACCATTGCTAGTTCGGACGCACACACGATGGCTGACCGACACACCAGCAACGAAGACGTGCTCATTCGGGCACTTGATGTCGCTTAGGGCTGCTGTGTCGCACAGCTACTCATCAGACGGGCACGGCTTGCCACCGCTCGATGACATCAATGACTCTGGCAAGTATTGTACGTCGATTGTTCGCCCTCGAGGCCATCAGAGCAGGGAGGCAACGAGGTCACTGTCGCGGTCTCCTCTGGCTCCACAGCAGGCTGTGCAGCTCCCCATAGCCATTGTGGTACCGCTGCCAAAGGCACCATTGTCACCTGTCTCGTCTGAGGCAGACACCTTCGAGCCCCTCCCAGAAGAGGAGGAGGCAGGTGAATTCGACAATGATGTCGCTAACCTCACTGACCTCTATGGGATAAGGTTGCTGATGCTGACGTTGGCGATATCGGTATTGGAATCGGAAATGTTGCTCCCGATGGGGTCTGAGAATTGGCGGCCGCCCTCGACCGAAATACAGAGATACAGCAGACAGCCATGTAGGTACAGTGGGTGGGTATGGCTGTTCAGGGACGCAATAACTTGGAGCCCACATGTTACCCATTTAGCAATGACTGCTCTGTAGGATGTGATCCTCGCGGATCGCGCTGAGAATGCACGGGCTCAGGCGGCTCGCAAGGAGGATATCATGTTGCTATGTGATATTCTGAACTTTGTGGCACAGTGCCCAGCTATCCGCCAGAATGATTCGCCTGCAGCCAGTGACAGTGATGATGACGGGGCCACTGAGGGCGACGAGGGCATTGGTGGTGGTGGTGGTGATTGAAATGCTGACCGACTAACTGACTGACTGGTGTGCACCTCGGCCGCATCGATGCCTCTGGTGGTGGGCTCGTCATCGACGTCTTCGCAGTCGTCATCGTGGGTTGGTAGGTGGGTCTATTTTTTACTGGTAGTTTCGTTTATGTTGTAGGTTGATGACTTTTAGTATACATGTTTGTTCGTGCGAGCCTCGTGTTGGGGGATGTTGTTTTTACCATGGTGCAGTGCACATGTGACTACTGCTTTTAGGTGCCCTATATTTTCCATTGAGGCAGTGGGCTGTGCTGTCCCCCGCATGCAGCGAGGTAGAATGTATAGTGTGCTTCACCTTAGTTTGACGTTGGTACACACAGCGCCAGCTTGGGAATGTGTGTACTCGGTATATAATCTGTTGAGGTCTTTCACACTAGTTTTTGTAAATGTGTTCGTTTATTATTGCTCTTATACACTGAAGAGCAAAAAAAACTGGTAAACCTGCCTAATACCATGAATTCTGAAGGGCAGTTCACAAATCCAATGGAGTGCGAGGCGGTGGAGATCTCTTCTGAACAGCACATTGCAAGGAATCCAATATATGCTCAATAATGTTCATGTCTGGTGATTTAGGTGGCCAATGGAAGTGTCTAAATGCAGAAGATTGTTCCTGGAGCCACTCAGTAGCAACTCTCGATGTGTAGGGGGTCGCATTGTCCTGCTGGAATTGTCCACGTCTGTCGGAATGCACAATGGACATGAATTGGTGCAGGTGATCGGACAGGATGCTTACATATCTGTCACCTGCCAGAGTTGTATCTAGACGTATCAGTCTAGACGTATCAGGGGTCCCATTTCACGCCAACTGCACATGCCCCATACCATGACAGAGACTCCATCAGCTTCAACAGTCCCCTCTAGACATGTAGGGTCCATGGATTCGTGAGGATGTCTCCATGCCCGTACACATCCATCCGCCCGATACAATTGGAAACGAAACATGTCAGACCAGGCAACGTGTTTCCAGTCATCAACAGTCCAATGACGGTGTTGGCTGGTCCAGGTGCGGCGTAAAGCTTTGTGTCATGCAGTCAGCAATGGAACATGAGTGGGCGTTCGTCTTGAAAGTCCATATCAACGATGGTCTGTTCAATAGTTCGCACGCTGGCACTTGTTGATGCCCCAGCATTGAAATCTGCGCCAATTTGAGAAATGGTTGCACATCTGTCACGATTAATGATTCTCGTCAGTCTTTGTTTGTCCCATTCGTTCACGATCCATTTCCGGCCACAGCGATGTCGAATATTTGATGTTTTTTCCGGATTCCCGATATTCACATTACACTCGGGAAATGGTCGTTCGCGAAAATCCAAATTTTTTCTCTGCCTCGGAGATGCTATGTCCCATCTCTCGTGCGCCGACTATAAAATCACATTCAAACTCACTTAAATCTTGATAACTTTCCATTGTAGCTGCAGTAACCGATCTAGCAAATTTGCCAGATTCTTGTTGTCTTATATAGATGCTGCCGACCGCACACATCGCATTAATTTGATTGGTTCCATACCTCAGTTGTTTGCATACGCACAACTATACAAGTTTTTTTGGATGTCCAGTTTATGTACATGCAGGACTGCAGGCGTGGTCCTGGGTAGACTGATGGTATTTATTAATTTTATTAATTTTTATATATGTGTTTTATATTTTATACTACAATAATCCACAATTAGTTTATACAGAACTAGTGCTGGCCGCATCTCAGCCCCCACACTGTGTATAGCTTGCTTCAGCTTATGTTTTTGTCTGAGGGTGGGATGAGGGTTAGGGGGATGGACGAGAGGGCAGAAGGAGACCAGGCAGACTTCCAACCTGTCATCCTGGCATAGAGTCAGTAGGGATAGTACGAAAAAAATTTCCCACACACACATGGAATGCAAGAGCATGAAGTGGGGACAAGGCAGGAATGAGAGAGCATTAAACCATACAGGAGTTCGGGAGGACTCTGAGTAAACATTGCTAATGGAATGTAAGAGCATGAGAATACCTCCCCACACAGAATACAAGAGCATGAAGTGGGGACAAGGAAGGAATGCGATAATAAAGGAGGACTCTGAGAAAACCACTTGCATGGACTGCATGAGCATGAAGTAGAGACCAAGATGGGCGATGTTGGCCAGGAATGACAATTTACTTGTTTATACAGGTTGCGCCATACTTTTGTATTTTAACGTGGTGCTCTTAGGCATTAGCCCCTGCCGCGCCCCGGCGGCCCAGTCTGCGGGGAAGAGGGATCACGCCCTCTCAACGCAAAGAGAGGTCCGGTGCTCACCTGAGTTGACGAGGACCAGTGCCCCACCCTGATTCACAAGATCGTACCAATTCCCATCCTACCACAAGACCTGAGACCCTCGTACTCAGTAACCAAGCGTGTGGTCTGGCCAGAGCACTATCCGGGCCCCTAACATCTTCACAGGATGCTACCGGAGCAGTTCTCTGCCCACCATGTGGCCTCTCCTCAAGAGGGGGAATCTCTCCACATCTACTCCAGCCTCTGGAGTAAACCACTACCAGCACGAGTCCAACCTCTAGTGATCCATACACCACAGAAAACCTCTGGATGGGCCACTGGATCACCCCGTGCTACCTCTTATTTTCTGTGGCACTAGTGGGTTTACTCATGCCCAACCGCCAGGGCCGCCACCCACGGGCAGGGAGACACGGAGTCTCTCAGAAAATTGGTGGGTACCGTCATCCTAGTTCGGTTTTATACCCTGGTGTTTCGTCACTGAAAGCCGTGCTCGCCACACCGCCCATTAGGGTCTCCCTGCTGACATCAAACACTTGCCCTTTACCATACATAGAATTTCTTCACCAGGAAATTCCTGTCTTCGGCCCCAATGGCCTGAATGCCAAGGATCCACCACCCCGTCAAGTGGTCGGGCCTTGGTACTAACTATTGGCCCAAGCCATCACGGCAGATACCCCTATACAGCCACGAGGAAGCTGGTATCCCATAGGGAACGGGCGGTGGAGCCCAATTTGTTTAAACAGGGGTGGCACAAGAAGCCTTGGGTCGCCATGGGTGTTGAGAGGCTATAAGAGATGCATCACACACCCTTTCTGGAAGTCGGTACGGGACCGGACTCGGCTACTATAGCATAGTACTGCCACACCACCTCAAGTGTCCGGCGTCCTTCCTCCCACCGGAGTGAACGAATAATCCTCCCCCGGCCAGGAATGACAAAATTCCCGGTGGAACCGGTGCTTTCCTCACCAAACCTCCCCTCCTGGTGGCCGATACCTATTAAAAGGTCATACCAGGAGCGCTTCTTTCTACTGTACTTTAACTCCCACAAACAAAAGCTAGATCGACTCTTTTGTTTCGCAGGGCGCCACCGGGAACTTTGAATTTTGAGTCCGTCATACTGGTCCGAAAAGAATTTAAATTACAAAAGCTAAATACTTACACATGGCATTTATACACTACCGCGCTCGCGCTTGTCCTGTANAGTCCGTCATACTGGTCCGAAAAGAATTTAAATTACAAAAGCTAAATACTTACACATGACATTTATACACTACAGCGCTCGCGCTTGTCCTGCACACGAAAAATTAAGTATGACGGCATCCCTTAGCACATTCTCGGCCCAGTGCAGCCAGGCTGTGTCGGCCTAATATTTGGGAAACAGCTGGTAGCCAGGATTGTTTCCCGCCTCCTCGTCCCCGCCCCTGGTTGTAAAGAGCGTTATCTATACCACACTGCAGACATTCGATTCATTCATACTTTAAATTACACTCATTCAACTACCATTCTCGGGCCTTCGGCCTCGTCCATTCCTTGGAAAAACTCGCGTTGATCCATCCGACTTCCAAAATCACATTCCGGGTCCATCGCTATGGTCGTTATCTCTGGGTATTTCCTGGAACAAAACGAATTTTATCCAGGAAATGGGGTCACATTCGGGTTATTGTCGCATCCGGTGTTTTTGTAAGGAGCCGCCCAAGGAGAAGGACTAGCACCTGACCACAGTGTACCCCGTGTAGGGCTTACTGAATTCAAAGTACAGCCTCCCGTACGTGCGAGCGGCATCCTTGTAGATCTTAGACGGGTTGAATTCTTCCCCCCTTCTCCAGAAGCACTCCTTGAGCAGGCTCAGAAGTGCCTCCGTGTTCATAGGCAGACCCACCTGGGCAACGGTGAGCCTGTCCACGCACTCCATGTGGGGGAAGAGGATCTTCTCACCCCCGTCCATAGATCTAACCAGGAGGGCTACTGCTGCCATCAGGATTGGTGGTTCCTCCAGTCTGGAAAGTTGGACTCCTCTTACGTCTTCGTCATAGAGTTCCCACGGTTCTTTCGGGTGGGCTCCCACGGGCCATGCCTGGACTGACGCATCGATAGTGTTCCTATCAGAAGGCCAGTCGATCGTGAAAATTCTATCAGTACGGGGAACCATTTCGTTCCTCCTTACCTTGGCCTGGAGGANATGGGGAACCATTTCGTTCCTCCTCACCTTGGCCTGGAGGAGAGAGATTTCTCTTTCCGCTCTTTCCTGTTTCGCTTCTTCTTCCGTTTCTATATCGTCCACTATTCTTGGCTTCCTGATAGCGTGGGCGGCTCTCCGCCTCTGGTCCCTTAGGAGTTTGCTCATGTTGCTCGCAACATGAGCAAGTCCCTCCCTTACATACAGAACTGGATACCAGGCGCAAGGCCATCCATCATTTGGCCCCTCTGGATTTGTCTCATCTGGTGTTGTCGAGTTCGGGGTTGGGTCATCCAGGTCAACCAGGAAGATGGTCGACTGGGAGACCTTGGGCACTTGGGCTTGATGCACTATTGGTGCCATCTTACGGCTGGGCTCCGGGTGTAGGGCAGTCTGGGTTGGTATTCTCCAGAATCACTGTGGGAAACAAGTGACTAGACATTTTCAAGGTCGGAGTTCTCCGGATCCGAATCCCTGCCCACACCCAGTGACTGGTTGAGACTTTGGCTCAGCCACCACACGTCGAATTCCTCATTCCTTTTACCTGCTTTGGTCAGGAATTCAAGCACTTTTGGTGCAAGGACCCTGTCCGAGAGCATACCACGGAGGTCGACCTGGCCGTGACTGTCTTCAAAAGAGGACCGTAAGTCCTCGATTTTCGGACAGTCATGGAGGAGGTGGGCCGAGGTATCAGATACCCCACACACCACACAGTCTGGATCTTGTACTAGGCCAAACGAGGACAACTTCGCCTTGTAGTTTCCATGTCCGGTCAGAAACTGCGCACTGTAGTGACCTATAGTAAGCCACCGCAGCGACAGCCTCAGCCGGACATCCGGGAAGATCTCGAAGGTGATTCTTCCCTTTTCCGATTTCTCCCATCTCTCTTGCCAGGTGTTGATGGATCTCTCCCTAATTGCTTTCTGTTCCTCGGGGCGGATGGAATCCACCCATTTTCTCCTGCTTATTTCACCATGTTCTTTGATGAAAAGATCGAGAGGGAGTTCTCCTGCCAAGACTTGCAAGGCATCATTTGAAGTTTTCCTGTAGGCCTTTGTGATGGCCAGTAATGCAGCACGCTGCGCACTGATCACCTTTCTCCGGGTATGTTCCTTATCAACCTCCGGGTACTATACACCATCGGCGTATGTCACCACGGCCAAGAAGACTGACCTGTACATGAGTTTCAGCATGTGGTAGCCGAGTCCCCAGTTGGCAGGTGCCACAGCTCTGAGTCGTTGGAACATTACAACGGCCTTGTTCGCCGCATAGCGTACGTGTCCTTGGAAAGCGAGACGGGTCTGCAGTATCACGCCTAGATACTTCATTTCTTGGACGAGTTTTACAACTCGTCCTTCGAATCTGATCACCGGCTTGCGTTGGAGGTTCCCCTTTAGAATAATCCATACATTTTCTCGACCGATAACTCCAATTTGAAGTTCACGGCCCATGTGGTGATCTTTTCGAGTGCTCTTTCCGTTTTCTCCTCCAACTCTCGCCGTGACCAAGCTGGTATTAGCAATAGTCCATCGTCCACATATCCGTAGATCAGGCAGCCATCCGGGAGTGTTAGCCGCAGCAGTGGAATGACAGAGCAGGAGGGGAAATCCAAGATGACTGCTGCTGGAGAGGAATGACAGAGCAGGAGGTTGCCGCTTGACATCATCCAAGGCGGCCGCCGACTTGTCCTTTGTCCCCAACCAGCAGCCAGGTGATGCAGAACCGGCATTTTCTAAATACTATTAATTTTATCGTTTGTGCTTATTAGGTTTTAAATGCCATTTTTCCGTGAGTATGGTCTACAAGTGCACTCTCCTCGCTGGTAAGAACGTATTCTCTCGTAAATACACAACAGCAGTCTGAAATGACCGTCGCCGGCTTAATGTTACTTGATAGTGAAACCATCTAATTTTGTCGCCATCGATGTCGGACGTGCGTGTCTTGCCGAATCGTGTCACTATATTGTGAAACAAGTATTGCATACAACAGAAACATTCTCAGATAAGCTGCATTACTTTTATTATACTTGATAGTTTCTCATGTCATTTTTGTAGTGGACGGGAATTCCGATGCAAAAGTGGGAAATGAACGATAATTTCCATCTACAATTTCGCTGGATACCCTGATTCTACAATGAGTAGGTGGTCAGGCCAGGTCTTCCTAACTTTTTTGGAGATTAAAGTAAGTAGATTTCCCCAGAAGCATCGAACATATATCATATGACAGAATCATACCTATGGAGGCCTCGGTCGATGTGTGACATGACACATTACGTGATTCGCTATGTGCTTCACGACATGTTACGAAATTTGCATTGCGATTTGAGATTTCATGCCACTGTCCCTGTTATTGTAAACTTTTCGTACAATTCTCCAATAGGTATTTTTTAAATATGTATTTTTTGTTGGGTGTAGAATTCGAATGCGCAAACCCTTTTGGGAACTACTGTATAATTAATGGCACTTTAGATCATTAGCACTAATCGAGTGAACTACTGCACAATACGCAACCAAGCGTGGAAATCCAACCTTTGCTGTACCTATGGGTCTCGTTGTTTACACTATGACAACTTATACATCTCAAAGAACACTACTGAATCACTACAATATGCCTAAAAATTACTGAGTATTGTAAATTCATCTTCGCTCGGTAGCTCACAGCCTGCATTTCTTCTAGGCATGTTTCCATGCTCGCGATTTGCTTCGGGCAATTACCGTCAATGAGCTTTGCATCATGTTTAGATAACTGCGACTCCATGTGTGATTCCCGATGGTTACCAACTATTCTTGTAAAAAAACTCAATGCCTACCATTACACAGCATTATGATACGGACCAGGGGTGTAACCAACGATATGATTTTAACGGCTTTAGTTCCTATGCCTTGAAAAAAATGGACACCTATACTTAGAAAAAAACCTCCTTCTAAAAGGGTGCATATTAATATTTCAGGTCATAATTATTACCAACGAGCCGAACAGTGCGAAAATGGCAGTCAACTATGCTTGTCAAAAAGCTTTTGGTCTAACTTTGTTTATTGTTTTCTTCAAGGTTCGAAGTATGACCTGGTGTTCGAATGTGGTGTCTCCATTTCGAGCAGTTACGAAATGATTACACCAACTATGTCTATAACAGACTTCATGAATAGTGCATTATGTCGAAATGTTGCTATTATCGCATGTATTCTGGTCTTTATGGTGCTATTTCCAGTGGTTTAGAAACTGAGGGAAACAATTGTTACAAGATGCCAGAGGGGCGTATCCGAGTTCGTGAGGGATGGATTTCTTAATAAAAATAAATAAACTGAATTTGATTTTCAATTTATTCAAACAGCTATTATTTACAGCATTCAATTATCTGTCTACATCAACACTCTTTTTATTTCTCAGTGAGCGCAATATTTATTATCAATCTCATTTATAATTATAATCCTCCTCAATATCTATATACTGACTATAGTCACTTAATTCACACTCATTATTAACACATGCTCAGTCTGTTGCTATCATTTGAAATGTCTTACACTCATGTATCCAGTTTAATAGTACCGCCTGCCAGTCACGCCCTTCACTGCACCGATACTCGCAGTCGTACATTAATCCCGCTGGTCACTTCCATTGCTACTCCTTGCTCTTCCGGCTCGTCGTCTATCCCTTTAGGTAGCACAATCTTCCATATTCCCGACTCTCATAAACTGTCGGCTCGGAGGCCCATCGCGCTTTTATAGTATCAGTAGCCAAAATCTGGAACATTCCCTGCACCCCAAGTCACGCTTAGATTAGCAAGGACGATAAACCAGAAAATTCTGCCAGATAACCTTAGAAATTCTATCCGCCGAAGGTCAGGAGCGCGCGAGCCGCCAAATACTTATCGCGGCTGAATGCGGCGGCTCGCCTGTGGCAGCTGGCCATTGTCTTCGCCGCTGCCCGCTCTCTGGTTATTTGCGTAACCTTCACACATTCCTACTCTCGCAAGCGATGTAAAGTAGCGAGCGTGTAACATTATTGTTATAACAAGGCATAGGACATAATGAATTTCACTGCCCTTTTCAGGATCGCGTGTTTTACCTGCTAACTTAATTTGGTGGCTCTATCTCTAACAGTTGCGTACATGCGATCAGCTATATGTACGAGAGTGCTTAGGGCTTACCATGTCATATATACTTGTTCAGGGTCGCGAGTATTACCTTCTATCTGAAATTAATGGTTCTGTTCTCCAATTCTTTAAAATAGGCACTTCAAATGGATTTGGGTTTGATTTGGCATATTGTCTTGTTGAAGGTCGAGCACAGAATGAAGATATAATTTTCAAATCAGATGGAACATTGAATATTTTCCATTTTTCATATTACATTCTTGTAAAATACAAGTAGCGAATTGGTCGACCGAATTTTACGAATTAAAATTTATTTCTATAAAAATATTGTTAATTGTCACGTGTTTTTTTTTTCTTTTCTTTTTTTTACTTTTTTTTTTAAAGATTTTTTCGAATTGCGTTTAATGGGACAAGGCAAAGGTTGGGAATTACAACATGGAGACCACTTTTCTCAACATGGTGGATTTCATTTTTTCCTGATTTTTTTTAATTTTCGAATATTTTTTTTGGGTCCAAAATTGTTTTAAGGTTAAGGTCAGTGTCAGAACATCCAAAATTACCTGTGTCATATGCAATACGGCCGAAGTAGATAAAGATTCTACATTTTGCATGCCTTGTGCCTTTAAAACGAATATAACCGTCAGTTGGACCAGTTTTATACATTATATATATATATATATATATATATATATATATTTCATAATTTTTACATAATTTTTCCCTATTTTAAACAATTTTTCTTTCACTTATCAAAATTTCGTAGAATTTTCGGGATTCAAGGTCACTGGGGTCAATTTCAAGATCATGATATTGTCGAGAATATCCAACATTGTCATAACCATACACACAATGGTCCATGAATGCACATTTCCAAATATTAAGTCTTCGATTTAGCATGGCCCATCCCCATAAAAAATAGTGAATGGTTAAACCAAATTTTTGGAATCGAAAATTTATTTTTGACATAATTTCTTACTATCTGTGACCATGGACGAATCCACGGCGGAGGAGAGGATAGACGTTTCCCCCACCACCAAGTAGCCCAGCTCGACCGCAAAAATTATTACAAATACGTGTTTTACCAAATTATCTAAATTTTCCTCTGTAAACCATTTTGGAGGGACTATGGATATTAACCATGTTTAAAGTGTTCAGAACTGTAAGCTTTCTATTTACCATACCTTTCCATGGTTGGGAGCCCATTCATTGAACATGCTGGGGATTAATATCCTCCCCCCCCCCCTGTATACCCCATGACCAAGAACAACGTTCTGAAACAAGATATTTTGTTTGACCACTCACTCCCTACCCTTCCTAAAAATGCCTTGTCCCTGACTGTGACAAGTGAACAAATATTTATGTTGTTTCATGTTTTCTTCGTTCGTGCCGCTTGGGCAACCCTACCTTGATGGAATCTTCTGACCACCCTCTGACACATGCACTACACCTACAGCGCCCGAAGATAAATATATAGTACAGGTTCGGACAACTACGATTCGTTCCTCGCCCGTAATATGCAACAGACAACAGATTTGTCAACTGCCGGGTGTTATCGGGCAATACACAAGTGCTTTCAAAATATATATATTTCCTGTAACCAATTTTTGATGTAAATGTATTAAATTCAAAATACTAAATTACTTTATTCATATAAAAGGGCGTGTCATTTAAAACTTAAGATATAAACAAACACGTTAATCACTATTCGCCATGTGACTTTGACAGTTGTGTTAGTTTGGGATAGATCAATTTTGGTTGCATGCGCAGAAGACGAAAAGGTCTGCCTCATCTTTAGACTGTGGGTTAAAATGTTTCTCAGTGAAAAGGATCACAATATGTGATATACCAGAAATAGTTTCCTCTGCTGTCCTTGAGGCAGTATCTACAAAATAATACTAAGCGGATTTAAAGTTTTTGGAATCTGGAATATTATTGTTTTTGGCTAAATAGTATTTGATCCAGCATCAGTTACATACCAAAATTCTTCGAAATTCGTAAGAACATTCCAGAAACACCCACTCCTGGAAGTGTATTAGTGCAATACCAATCTGCAAGAATGAGAATTATTTTTGCTTAGTTTGAAAGGATCATTTGGGAAAAGCCGTCTTGGTGAACAATATATTATGCATACAGGCTGCAGGTTGTGGACCCATGTGGCATGAACTTAAGGTGATTCGCCGTTTTGTGTGATTTATGCTATTGACTCAGATGTTAGGATAGGCATTTTTTTTTTAATTTTGTGTTATTTTAGCGTATTTTTGTTTTTGTATTTTATCAACTTTAATTACATATATGGAGAACTTGAATTGATTTTGAACAGTTATTCCACCTTTGCGCTAATCGTACACAGAGTATATTATGTGTAAAATATGTGTAAGTTACATCTGGGCCAAACACTCTTACAATTGGCCCGATTGTGGGTTCAATAGTAACAAAATATTCTGTGAAAATCTTCTGTTTGTGAAATTTGTGTATATGTTTTTGGCTAACTGCCACAATGGCCCACCTTTACACATGTGATGGTATCAGTTAAATGCTATGAAAAATAGGACATAAATAATTATTTTACAATATGTGGTACTTCCTACTTCGGTCTTCTCGAAGGTCTGAAAGACCTGGCTTGAGTCTCTCCTAAATGAATTAATTTAATAACGAACAAGGTAATATTGTATTTCCTGTTTGATAAAAATATCCTATTAACATTACAAAAGGTTATTTAGATTCATTGTATTATATAATACCTTCTCGAAAGATGCTCGGGTTATTTATACACCCTTTTTGTTCGTCTTCCTAATGTATACATCTGTAATGTTTGGTAGACGTAAAACTGCTGGTGTAACATGTCATATAGAAAGTGTTCAAAGGTGATTTTCGTTTATTTTTATTTTAACTTTACTGTAGACGCCACACAGAAAGGAATTTTATTGTTTGAGTTACTAAAATTTCACAAAAAAATTTCCAATAATTTTTTAATTTTCTTAAGCAAATGAAATTGCTTCCTGCATTGCAAGGCCCATTTTAACGTTATCAGGTTACCATCACAATTAATTTGATTGTAGTGGAAAATGAGATTCACTTTCGCTATATTAGTCTGAATGTGTGGTTTTACCACCACGTCGCTTATCATTGAAGTTACCACTAAAAGTAAAGAAAATGTCCTCTTGTCACATTTTAGTTAGAAATAAATGTATATTCTGTGACAATTTATTGTCGATTCTCTAAAGCGATGCACTCTGTGCTGTTTTGTTTTGCGTGACACCCACCACGAAACATTGAATGAGAATGAGTTTTTAAATGTATCAGTTCTCCTCACCGGGAACAATATTTTGTATCAGAAAAGCATATTTTGCATCTTCAATATACACGTAGTATTGACTAAGTTAGAACACCAAGTTTACTTAGGCTGATGGCCCAATTCTTTTCTAAAGAAGGCTTTAGTCATAATAGAATACTCATTGAATTATTTCGTATCACCGGAGTAAACTTAATTATTTGTTATCCTTTTCTTATAGTTCGATATTTAATTGTGTGTGTATTAAGGAGTCAATATTATTATTGTATCATTACGTGTCGCTGGTCCGCATCACATTACCTTGTCCCGCGCGAGCGAAAGAGTGTGTGGATGAGAGATAAGTAATAGGATACGCAGGCGGCGGCGTTTACAAAGGTCAGCATACAAAGGTACCCGGCCGCATGCCGCCGTGATGAGCCTTTTGCAACGCTCGCACTCCTGACCTCCAGACGTCGAACCTCAGCTCGCTCGCCATCTGCACGACCGACCAATTTATCACGAACCTTGCGTTCGGTATTCGGTCTGTCCACAACAACGATAATATGTCCTAGGAAGGGCCACGACTCTCGGCCCGAAAACAGCGTAACAACGCGCCTGCGCACAATACTGCTGAGACAAGTGGCCGTGAATGACCCGGCGAAAACTGCATATTTGCCGAAAGTAGATTAACGTAGGAATGTTTGAGGCATAAACTATCTCATATGTGTGTGACTGTAACTTTAGGATGTGTGGTGGTCAGACTGTAAAGTGGTCAGGAGGGGATGCAAGAATAAGAAATTTTACCTTAATATGGCGTCCAGTAAAAAATAATAAGCTCACTGAATAAATCAATATCTGAAGTGAGTGACATAGTCTATTTATACAGCTTGCTGGGTAACACATCATGTGATTGTGAAAAAATATGAACCACACTGAGATTGAAGAAAGTAAAAATAGAATGAGCTCAAATACAAGACGCGTAAGTGAACGCTACAGTGACATAATATGAATAACGAAAGAATCTAGTTAGATAAACATGTAATAAATTCGTAGAAGAAAGTTTTACGCATTTGTATGTTCAGTATTTTATGATTAAGAGGTAAGAAAGACTTCGAAAAATCTTTCCCCTTAATAATGCTGAGATTTATTGATCAGTTATTTTTAAGCTGAATTTTAATGCCGATTTTATTGCAATAATCGTTATTAGAATGCTCTCTAAGAAAAACTGTTTCCTATACTGTTATATTACTTCTATTCAAGCATTTAAGCAGGATTGTCTAATCTAAGCATTGCACCCGGGCGGACTGTAACGTACTGATTTGGTACCTTCCTTGCGCTTTCCTTCTTTCTCGTTCCGACACCAGAAACCGATAACTGCGGGAGTTTTATCGGTTTTCGACTGAGGTTATTTATTTCTAGCTTAATACACTACGCAACACAAAAACCCAATCAATGCACAATAATTCCTTCGCTAAATATATTGAGTAATTTCTGGTTTAATATTTTTCATTACATTTATATTTTTCTGTTGTAATCGTTATTATATAAACTGAGGTCAGGGAAGGGGTGTATTTCTACAAGAGAAAATCAGTTTACACTTTTCAATTCAAACTATTGTTATAAATAATTAAACTCTTAAGAACATCAATCATTTGTGTATAAAAACTGCACTTTGCTGGCTTTCCTTCCTACAAAGTATTTTACGTTCGTGTTAAGAAATATAAAGATTATACTGTTGCTCAACATAATAAATAAAGAAAACCAAATACTCTTTGACTAAAAGGCACATTTGAAACAACTTCGAACAATTGTAGAGTTGAGTGTGGACACCTCGACCCGGCGAAACAAGTGGCCTTTGATATTCAGACTAGATAAGATGTTTTTAGCAACAATTAATATATACAATTACTAATTATTTTAAAAAAATGGGAATTTCTTAAAAAACACATTGCTCCTTGTCAGAAAATATGTTATATTTAAATATTAGTTATGTAAACTGACGAGTGTTTTCACATTTAGTTTTTCTTATAGTGTATGAATACATGAACCTGCTTGTGTAAAAAAGATGGGCTCTTCCTTAATTTCAAAATCGAAGTATTTCCATATTTGTATCAGGTAACAATTAATTAATTTAGTAATTCTTGATTTTTATATTTTGACAGTAATTTATTTTGTTTATGGTTTTGTTTGGTACCGTAGTGAGTGATCACTAAGATTTTCTGTACATAGTCACATGTGAAGTGGCGAAGTCACTCGGTTTAAGCCACTTGGTGAACGTTCTCTGTTGGTTACAGCATGGCAAAACAGCCCCCTATTATGTAGAATAATACGTAATCTTCAAGACACTTGGAACTGAAAAAACCAACGTAAGCCTACGATCAGTCTGTAAAATATATTAACTGTCTGATTGAAACTCAGGTTGAGTAGGTAGGTCAGGACTGGAAAATTAGTTTCTAATTACTGATCCAGTTGAAGTTCTACATGATACAATAATTGTTATATATTATCATGATTGCGCATACAAATCACTGAGAAAATTGTGTGATATCTAGTATGTATGTCATAATATTCCACACCTAACGTTAGTCTACAGCAGTAATAAAAAAACGTTTCGCGTATTATTCCAAACAGACCTGTGCGATGTTTTCAGCTCACTCAGAACGCACAAAAAATTTCTGAGCTTACAGCCAGATCCATCTAGTATCATACAAATAAACTTCTCGCAAAACCTCACGGGCTCACCTGAACAGCGCCGAATATCGATTATATTATAAAGATATATAAATATGTGACAGGACGAACCGGTACTAGCCCTAAAAGTCAGTAGATCTAAAGTCACTAGCCCTAAAGCCACTAGTCATAAAGTCACTAGCCAAAGTCAGAAGCCCTAAAGTCATTATCCCTAAAGTCACTAAGTTACTAACCATAGAGCTGTATATAGAGCTGCGATGCATGCTGATACTTTAGTTTATGTTCAGAAGTTGAGAAGTTAACATCGATTTGGAAACATTCTCTCTCTTTACAGTGAAGATAAATTGCGAATAGGAAGGCCTGCCTCTGACCTCTGAGATCATGAAGCCGTGACCTGCAATGTCGCTACCTGAGTTTCGTCATTGCCGATTCTGTCATACAGTCCTCATCTTTGGTCAAAATGCTTGGCGACATAAGAGAAAGGCCTGTAGGGAGAATCCTTTTCTCATGAGGAATCATTACGACAGTGGTCACATGCAAGTTTTTGCAGGGCCATGAATTGAAGAAAAACATCAAGATCTGCAAGGAGTTGTCTTTTGAGAGCCAGTAAATGATGCCGCCAAAACCCCCTGCTGCATCGATGGGTACTGATTACACAGATGATTATGACGAGAGAGGTAATGCTAATGATGGAATGAGAGAACTACAAGGCGTGGTAGAGTCGGTTCGCGCAAAATATGCACTTGCAAGACGTTCGCGTGAAGTCGACGACCTTCAAAATAAACGTCTATCAGCTATTAATACTGAGGATGACCATACGACTCCTACAACGAAAAGAAAACTTGATATTGAGGATGAAACAGGAAGTGAAGACGACCAAGAAGACATCATTGATGATAATGACAATGGCATCAGTGTAGATGAAGTATCTGATGAGAAAGATGATGATTCTCTCAACATTCCTACACATTACAACAACGAGTTTATTTCGACAAGTGGTGTGAAGAAGGCATAAAGCGTCAAGAACTCTCGTTACATATTTACCGATGACACAAATGAACTTTTTGATTGACCAATGTGCCATTTTAAACAATCGCTTAGTTTTCTTCTATTATTGTTTTCTCTTTCTGAGAATTCATTGTTCTTTTATGGCAAATCAATTTATTTATCAGCACCTGCTATTTCATTCATGTATGTATTCTCATGTATAATCATGCTTAATTAATGTCATGGTCACCTTTTTGGCAATTTTATGTATTTAACCAACAATATTTGTAAATTTCAGTCAGTTTGTAATTTTAAAATGCATAGGTGACCAGCTAGGAGTGTGATCTTATTAGGGTAAAAGTAATTAGAGTAATTTTCCTTGAAACAGAATTAATAGTGTGAAATATTGTTGTGGAAAATATAATTTTGCTTTTCTGTAATTTTATATTCAGTTATTTTGTATTAATCATTATTATTGTAAAATACCAAAAATTATTTTCATTGTTAGTGATGTTGCGTCAAGTGAGTTTATACCTGTGAAAGGCGCTGCTACTTTCAAAATGCACCATTTCTCATTCTTCTTGCTTGAGAATAATAATAGTGTAGTTTCGATTTTTGATCGCCATTCTTTTCGTAATTTTAATCTGGACTAATAAATAATGTTTAACACTTTCGGTGAGTTCCTTTTTAATTCCCTTTAATCCCCGATCATTTTAATTATTAGTTTATGATGGGCTTTCATTTTTTTTTTTGTTATGTTCCTTAAGCCTCGATTACATTGAGCTAGTTTACAAGCTGCTAGTTAGCGAGTTTAGAAGCGGGCGAGTCGGCTAGTGCGATAGTGATGATGACACACAAAACTTTCCACTCACTCAGTAGCCAACTAGCTAGCGAGTAAACCACGTGTGGTGAATACGCTGTTATTTTTTCTTTCATTTCCAGAACATTTCTGGGTGTTCTAGCGTTAAAATGAAGTATAACGTAAATAATATTGTGGAATTTCTTAAAATCTACCAGCAGCACCCTTTGTTATGGAATATAAAATACAAAGACTATTGCAACACAAAATTAAAATGAGAAATTTTCCAACGTCTGAACTTAATGAAGAACAGTTAATTGGGGGAATGTATGTGAAACAATTGAAGGCTAGAATGAAATCAATTAAAGATGTCTACAGACAAGAACTACACAAAATTGAAAAAAGCAAGAAAAGTGGCTCTGGTACTGAAGAAGTTTATTCACCAAAGCTGGCATGATTTAATGAAGCAAATTATTTGGCAGAAATTTTGGCTAGAAGAAACAGCAAATAAAATTTGTTGAGTAAAATATTTTAATTTTAATGACTATATTTATTAACATATCAATAATTAACAGATCATTATACATTCATTATTAATCAAATCATTATTCCAACTTTCTCCCATTGCCAAGGCAGAGGATGTTCTTTTGTACAGTGTGTAGCATATGCTCGTCTGACTTCCTCAGCAGCACGTTTGTAATTATTGCTTCCTAGATTGTTAATAGGCTGCAGAATGTTGTCATTTTCCCTCCAGAGCCCGGGTGTTATATTCCCAGTGTTTAGATCCTCTCAATCTACTGCTTGTTGAGGTAAGTACGTGCCTGGAGCAGTCTTTCGTAGCCAGTTATGAAGACTACAAGCAGCCCAAATGACTTATCAGTAGTTTCGGGTTTCAACTCAATTGGTCTTGGAATTACTCTAAATCGCCATGCAAGTATGCCAAAAGCATTTTCTACAACTCTTCTGGCACGGGAAAGACGATAATTAAATATTTTTTCCACATCACTGAGCCCAGTTTTACTGTAAGGTTTCAGGAGATTTTTTCTTAAAGGGAAAGCATCAGCTCCAGTAATAATGGCATATTCAGGTTTCCCAAGAGTATTGCTTTCCATTGCAATATTCAGAGTACCATCTCTAAATATTGCACTGTCACTTGCTCGGCCATTTCCACCTACGTCGATGTAGGTAAAGCAATAATCGGCATCAACCATAGCAAATAATATGATACTATAGGTTTTTTGTAATTGAAGTAGATTTAACTGGAACACGGAGGTATTTTAATGATGATGTGTTTCCCGTTGGTAGCCCCAATACATCTAGGAAAATTCCAACGTTGGAATCATTTATTTTCGATTTCTTTCCATTCATCAACTGCTTTAGGTACCTGCAAACAATAAAAATAATAAATTAAATCAGTAACATAAATAAAATTTAATCAATAAAAACTAATATTTTAAATAAAATTAAATCAGATTTTTTTATTTCTAGGATTTGTTACAAAACAGTGAAGAAACAGAGCCAGATGAGGGCAGTGAAAGCTGCTGGGAATCTGTTGTGTCAACCAACGACAACAGCTGCCCAGAAGAACGCTTCAAAGAGAAGTCGCCTGCAGAAATGAGACCACCAGCGACGCCAATGAAAAGGGTTAAAAAGCAAGTAGCATCCGACGAAACCCCTTCTGAAATATCAGTGGCGATTCACCAATTGGACAAAATTGCACATAACGCAGCAGAGGAGAAGCCGTATGACCAGTTCGGAAAGTTTGTTGCAGCTGAGCTTCGTCAGTTACCACAGCGACAAGCCATCTTACTAAAGCTGGAAATTCAAAATTGTATCATTCGTTCCAAACTGTCCTCTTTGGAGCCTGAGGTAAATTCAAACCCACAACAAATTATCGATGTTGCATTTTCACCATCTCTGACTATTCACTTGCTTCGCAGTCTGTCTCCTCAAACGACGATGATGACGTTTTAGGACAGGTTATGATTCAAAGATTTTGGACTAAGTACGGTGTAATACTACATACTTATGTGTATATATACTGTAACTATGCTTTCATCAAATACATTCTTTTTTTTAAAACTGTTTTTCATTCCTAAATTAATTTTTACTCAATTCAATGAATGGTTGAAGGGCGCGAGAAATCGCCGAGAGTACTTCAGGCAAAAACTTCTATATTGTTGATTCGGGAACTCGAAACAGGTATTATAGAGACTTAAATTAATCACCAGTTGCTAGATAACGTAGTGTAACTTCCAGTTTTGTGGCTACTGGGATTGCCATTCTCATTTTCGTATCTTATTTTTTGAGCATTCCATCTACCATCTGCAGTAAATCATTTAAATGGGTACAGTCTAATCTCAAAATATTGCGATAAGACAAAGCATCTTCGTCCTTCAACTTTTTCAGTAAACTGCTCGATGCACCATATTTCTGACGTCTTTCTATCCATGGTTTCACCCACACTTTTCTCTGCCTCAATTTCTGATTTTCTTTTTTTTTTTAAACTAACTTTTGATAGCATGAGCTAAAATAACGACTCCCACACGAACTAGTTCCGTCGACATTTTGTAGACACTGAAACCAGTAACCACCGAGTTACTCGCAGCTAGTTCACTAGCAACTATGATGACACACGGCTAGTTTACTAGCTAACAATCTCACACGCCAGCGAGTAGCGAGTAAAGTTGCCCGGCTTTCAACTTTACTCGCAGATAGTTTACAATCTGCTAGTTGGCTTGTGAACATGATTACACTGGGCGGGTTTACTAGTAGCTAGTGAATTCGCCAACTAGCAGCTTGTAAACTCGCTCAATGTAATTGAGGCTTTAGCGGTTGCCTGGTTGGGACTAAAATGATGCCTTGGTGAGGCTTGTCCACGACTCCATGTTTGCGGCTCATGTTGTGGCGTTTGGCCTGATGCCTGGTTGGTTTTGAACTTGAGCGATTGCAAGCGCATTCTGGTAAATTCCCGAATATGTAAGGGAAGTCCAGCATTTGATTTATTTTCACTCCATCAGTTCACCACATGCATGTGCATGCACCAGCATTCAGTGCATCAAGTCGCTTGTCGAACATGACCTTGTTTTGGAAATTGATTTCTGTTCGAACCTACTTTATTCTGAATAACCTAAATTTTTTGTTTTGAATAACCTATGTTAATATTTTTAATAACCTTGATAACGTAACTATCTCTTTTTCTTCTTTGGGATCCCAATCATTAAATTTATAAAATTATTTATAAAGTTTAAAATACAACATCGCAGCATCAAAAAAATTATTTTGAAGTCTGTAACATTTGTTGTATTTATAATATTACATTATAATTTTGTTATTTTTGATATGATAATATAATGTTTGCATTATTAAATATAAATATATAGTTTGATAACTGGTAATTTAATAACCCTCACTTGTTTTCTAATTATATATATATACACTTAGATAACACATAATTTATCTACATGCTGGTTGTGTTTCAATAAATAATATTAATTTAAAGATGCTTGAGCCTAAGCTCGTCCCACGTTGTTATATTTGTCTGGTAACACTCTGCACAACCAGATCTATCGGATCTTTCCTCCCATGCTCCTCGCCAGTATTTTTAGGCTTGGTGGGGCTAAAAACACTTGTTTGAAGTTCCTGCGCCAGGGATACTTTTGAGATGTGTGGTGTTGTTGAGAGCATTCTTGCATTTCATTTACCTGCAAAAATGTGGGGATTTCTCACGCATTGTTGAGATAGCTTCAATAATCAATGAACTGAAGGATGGGGGTTATAGTGCATGATGTGACGAACTGCTTTGTTTTGGTATGGTAATTTATAAAAATAAGCATTACAATTTTTAATAAATAATTGTGTTTTAATTTTTGTACTATATCCTTTTATTCCTCATAACTTAAAAGAGGTTCTATGAGCACTCGACTATTAAAGAAAAGATCCTCATACAGAATATTACTAAATACTTAAAGTATAAAAATGCATGGATAGTGGACTGCATGCAAAACATGAATTCATTCTACATGTACAAAAATTGGTGACTGTTGGCAAACGAATGTAATTTCTATACATATAGGTGGGGACAAACCGAAGCATAAATCGAAGGATCGATCGAAGTTTTGTGATTAATCGAAGGATTGGTGTGGTTTGCTGTGTATTGCGGAGGAATACTACGAAGGATTGGTGTGTGGATTGGTGAGCGGATTGGTGTGGATTGGTTTGTGAATTGGTGTGTGGAGTAGTGTGTATCTGGTGTGTGGATTGTTGTGTGGGTTGGTGTGGATGGTGTGTTGATTGGTGTCGATGTGTGTCGACTGGTGTGGATGTGTGTATGGATTGGTGTGGATGTGTGTGTTGATTGGTATGTTGATTGGCATGGATTGTTGTGTGCATTTGTGAGAGAATTTGTAGGTTCATTGGTGAGTGGATTGGTTTTGGATTGGTGTGTGGGTTAGTCTGTCGATTAGTGGGTGAATTGGTGTGTGGATTGCTGATTATGGTGCCGATTGTTGTACGTGTGGGGCTGATTGTTGTCCATGTGGTGCTGATTGTGGTGAATGTGGTACTAATTGTGGTGCATGCGGTGCAGATTGTGGTGTGTGTGGTGGAGATTGTGGTGTTGTGGTGCTGATTGTGAAGCTGATATTGGTGCGGATTGACGAAAGATAGCGAGATTGATCGAAAGATTGACGGAAAAATTGTGAGATTAATGGAAAGATTTCGAAAGATTGGAAAATTGATCGAAAAATGTATGTAAAGATTGCGAAATATTTGTGGAAATATTGGATGATTGATGGAATGACTGCGAAAGATTAGTGGAATGATTAAATTATTTATTGATCAAAACATTGATGGAATGATGGACCATTGTCAGATTGATGGTCAAGAAGTGCACGGAACTAACGACTGTATGTCACCTGAGCTGCCCTCGTACATTCCAAGTCTCAAGGGCCTAGCACTCTTGGTATTTAAATTAACTCAAAATATGTCTATAAATGTGTTGGTAGGTACTGATCTATACTATGATTATATCATGACTTGGGCAAATGGCCACATATACAAATATAAAAGTATAAAAACCCGAGTAGAATACTTATGTTTACAAAACAGACGACGCAACGAAAAATATACATATTCTGGCATCGTGTAAGAATTAGACTTCAAGAGAGGAGACCAAAAATGTAGTAAGTGAATGAGAGACGTTTACATGTTTCCGCAAAACTCTATGTACAATTTCGGCAGAATGTAAAAATTAAATTAATTTTTAATTTTAAAAAGAACTTTTTTTTTTAATCGGATAAAAATAAAGATTTTTAATTTGACATACCCTATGCCTATAAAACCAATATAGCTACCAGAAACATACATATATGCTTGAAGGGTTGGTAGGCGTAACTTACGAGCACTTTTGGATACGTCCGACTATCCGAAGTCGAGCCGAAGTAGGGGGGCCCCAAATCCACCGAAGAAGCGATCCTCAGTAAGCGAGCCTCAACCACAGCGACAGCCACCCAGCTCCCATTAAAATACATTGTGCCAGTTCGCCCATATATACAGTACTGAAACTGTGTAATGTACGTAGAGCCTAACAAATATTTAGTTATACCAACCAAATCTTGTAGTTTGAAGGAACCAAATAAGAACAACTAAATAATTGCGTTTCAAAAACAAACTATTTTATGACTCTATACAAACAATTAATTTGATTGCCCCAGGCAAACTTTGAGATAACAAAACATTTTCCTCAGTGCCCAGGATAACCTAATCTCGTTAATATCCGCACAATGAGATTACGATCCCGAGGTCACAAAGCGATTCAAGAGGCCAAAATTGCTAGTGGCACATAGGCCGCCTTTGCTGTTAATGACGCATTTAAGCCCAAAATTAATAAACACAACTGTGAAGTGCTAATTAACACTTTACTACACAATAAATTAAACAATCAGCAATTCTCTAATCATAATATGCACCCTAGGCTGTCTTAAATGCTGCGCATGTAAGGCCAACAGACTCTCTGCCAGCACGCTCGACCATTAGCCCAGACGAAAGCCAATCAGGGTTCACTTTCACCTCACATCAAGAACCAAGAATGTGAATGTCCCTCAAGCCTTCAAGATACAGCACCTTGAATATTAAGAAGGCACTTGAAGGTAAAGAAGTTTAACGTTTCTTGTTCAACGCATGGCAGTCGTACACCGGGTGTGTGTGTTTCACTATGTATGGCCTACTGCAGTTACCACTACCTAGTACTGCGTAAGTGTTATTTGGTGCCCCACTATAAACCTGCGCTCACGGCAGGCAGTCCGCCAAAGGGAATCAGCATCACCCCATCCCCTTACTTTACTTTTTTTTTTGTTTCAGGTGTCTACTGGGGACACAGGAGAGGGTGTGCACAGTAGTGCACTCCACCCTCCCAAGAGTTGTGTAACTTCCCGCAGCTCTCATTACAATCAAGAATAACACCAGCAGCGACCAAATGAAGGAAAGCTCATCCTCTCCTTACCAATATTTATCTTCTATTGTTTTAAAAAGTTTTCTAAAAAGATTATCCTTCCCCGTCCTCTTTTCTAGTATAACTCTATATCTACTTCAAAATTGCATTTAATTTGTGCAATTATTTTTGGTCGAGGGATTTTTATGGTGTATATGATGGTTTCGCCTCTCCTTTTGTAGTTCAGGTTTAAGTTAGCATGGGAGGTAGACATTGCCAAATCGCAGCCATGTTTTTACCTAATCCAAGCCAAGCTGCGAGCATGTGTCCTTGTAGTTAGAAATTTTCCTGCATGATAAGGCGTATGGGGCGCTGCCATGAGACGAGCTTAGTTCCTATCCCTACCCGGGAACTCCGATTCTCCTCTTAGGTTTAAGGTAGGTTAGAAAAAAGCTATTCAGGCACAGTGAATGAGAAAATAAAATATTTACCAGTACATAGTTTTTCTGTGTATGATCACTTTATTTGATCAAATATTCGTGTTTAAAAAAAAACAAAAATTAAATTACATCAAAAGAACGTTTGACTTAAGATTGTAATGCTGATTTTATTTACTATAAAATATTCAACTATCTAATATATAATTAAACTATAAATTAAAATTCTAAACTATGTTATTTTGCATCAATAATACGAAGTTAATGATAAATAATGAGCTTACTTTCCTCTACATGGGAGCAAATAATTGTTAGTGATGTTCTTAAAAGCTTAGTTGGTAGGTAGACTTTGACGTCTTATTGACAGCAATATCTTAAGAGATGAAACCATTAACATGTGAAACAATACCAAGAAAACTAAAATATACGAGTGACTTGTCGAGGAGTCAAATTCAGAAAAAAACGTAAAATTAAGCTAGCTTGCAATCAACTGCATCGCGGTGGTACGATTCGAAGCGTCAACTTCGGGTGTAATCAGTCTATTGTTTTGAATGATAGGGTTCGTTAACGGGAAATATTTACACGGCCATCATTTTGAAAATAAATGTCTCAGGCACTACAAACAAATAAGATTACATGGCCTATCATAATACTACTTGAGTGAAAAATGTGGTATAAATCGGTTGATTGGTCACCGAGATATGGCATAAAAACATTAGTTTCTTAAACGGGGCTGTCTTGCAAAAATAACTTCAAAAGAGGCTCTGTGCACGATGTTTCTAATAAATACTGTCAGTATAAAAAGTTTGTTTAAAATTGTTAAATAGAAAGGCCAAACATATCAAAATATTTATATGGCCGCCATTTTTTAAATCATTGTCTGACTCCATTCAAATCATGTAACTATATATAGCCTTCTGTAGGTGTTAAAAATTTTGTGGAAATTACATTAATTATCCCGAAAATATGTAAAAATGTTCCATTTACACACCTGACACTACTTTGCCAAAAAAATCCGGCAAAAAAAGTTTCTCTCTGTGCATAAAAGATGCTTCTAATTAATTCTGATTGAGTACGAAATTTGGTTGAATTTTTTGAAACATTTCATATATATATTAAATCTTAATTATTTATATAACCACCATTAAAATATGCCTGCCGCAGATAACGCATATTAATTTACAAACCCTACTGTAGCAATACATACTTGAAATTTTGTTATGAATCGTATGATTGGTCCTCGAGATATGGCATAAAAACTCTTTGCTCATGTGACGAACAAAAAATGTATATTTCAGAACTTCTATGATAGTCACAGATACACTATACAAAGTTAACATTAAATCTATTACATAGTTTCTAGATATAGCACACTAAACTAAAATGTTTGTATAGGCAGCATTCAGAAAAACAGAGACTTAACACACTTAAAACATATTAATTAATATGGTATTTCACTGTACAACTTGTTCACCAAATTTTAAATAAATCGGTTTACTGTTTCCCGGGAACAGCATGAAAACTGTATTATTTCATGGTTATAACTGTACAATTTTCGGTTAAAATTTGTTTTGCAGTTTCGTATATAAAATTTTTGAGCTAAAATATTTATATGGCCACCATTTTTTAAATATTTGTGTCTGACCCTCCCAAAGTTTATTTTAGTTTTCAAGGCCTGCCATTCTGCTATCCATTTACCAAAATTGGTTGAAAACGGTTGTGCTACAGAAATATCGTGTAATTTTTATTTGTCATGTAATAATAATATACAAAATGGTTGACAAAATAAATTTTTAAGAACACCTTTGATGGTTGTTATATAGAAAGCCAGCCTAAACAGTTTAATTGGAATTAATTACATGGGATTCTAAGATATAACATTGAAAATTTTAATAGATATAAGGTCGCCATTTTGAAAATAAGTGTCTGGCGTACTTGAAACACATTTGTACATATCAGCTACTGCAGTACTACTTGTTTGCCAAATTTCTTAGTAATCTGTCCATTTCTTCCCGAGATATTACACGAAAACTTTATTAATATATGTAGCACTATCTTACAAAATGGCAGACAAAAATGGTTGTTTGGCTTATGTGATGCTTGTAATAGATACTGTCAGCGTACAAAATTTGGTTAAAATTAGTTAAATGGTATAGTAGTTCAAACAAATAAACCTAAAATACTTGTATAGCTGCCATTTAGAAAATAAGTACCTAATTTAGTTTAATTGGTTACATTTATCTTGCCGTCCGCCTTATTACTTACGTGCCAAATTTTGCGAAAATTGGTAGAGTATTTTTCGAGATATAACATAAAAGCTTTATATTTCATGTGGCACTATCTTCCGAAATGGCTGACCAACAACAATATTCACCACTCCATTCAATACATACCACTTGTGCCATCAAAATTCGGTTTAAATTTGTTTATTGGTTCTCGAGATATGACATATCACCTTAAATTTCTAAGATGGCCTCTATTTTGAAAGTATGTGCCCGGTGTGGTCGAAGGCTATAAAAGTCAAGTGGCCTTGATTAGTACTATGTTTGTACCAAGTTTGGTGATATTAGGTAAATGAGTTCAAAAACTGAAAAGGGTGGACCCAAACACGCACAGATACATGCACACACACATCCATAGACCAACATACAGGAAAGTGATCTCATAAGCTTTTCTTTCCTTCAGAAGGTAGGCTAAAAATATTTAATATTTTAAAGATTGGGACGGCTCTTTATAAAGAGGTCTTGAAAGCCGATGAGGCAGAAATGAGGTAAGAACGGAGCAGCGTTGGAATGCAAGGGCGGGGGAAAAGGGAGATCCCCCAGAGTATCCGCCGACCAGCGACATCGTATGGCACGAGACCCACTTGCAAAAATCCAGGAGAGGCCTGGCCGGGGATTGACCCCAGTTCGCCTTGGTGGGAAGTGAGCAGTCTTATCGCTCAGCCACCGCGACTACGGCACTTATATGACTGTATTTATTGATAAAATTAAAGTACAAATACTAAAATTAATCTAACTATAATTTAAAATTTTAATTGAACTGTTTAAGATGTAACGAACACAATAATAATCAAATATGGAAGACTAATAAATAAATATGTGTTAAGATAAACAAATCCTAAAGATGTATAATTTTTATTCATTATGATAAAGTCTAATGTGATACATTCATTGTAACAAGTAAGTGAATCTGTTATGAATAAGGTAAATTCATAATTGCTTTATATCAATAAAAAATTGGTGCTAAATTTATTTAAAACAGTGTATTTGACGCATGGTGAGCACATAGGATTGGAATTGCGCTGTATTCGCACCCTGAGAAATAACCCCCTGGAAGTCCAGCCGTATAAGAATACGCAGGGATGAAACACAGTAAGAGAAAAACAGGGAAAGTCCCGAAAATTAGCTGATATAAGCCCTCGGCGAAGGAAACAGGGTAACCCCACCCCTCTGCTGGGATTAGTGCCGACACAGCTGCCAGGAACCTCCGAGACGCTTGCCGCACCCTCCCTCCACCCCTAGTTTGAGCGCCCGAGTCGTTGACAAGACACTGACTCCTATACAAAAAAAACGCGCGAGGGACACCAGGGAAGTCCCTGTTTCTCTCGACACAATCTTCTGACAGCCAATTTGAATATATCGGGAGATGGGTTAAATTCGGGGGCAGCGGAGGTTCGTGGTCAGTCAGTGATCGTCGGGCAGTTGTCATCGGCAGTCGTGGTCAGTCATGAGCGAGGAGTTGTTCGGCAGCCATGATGCAAGACCGAGAAGGCAGTTAGGTGAGAGGCAGTCGTATCAACGAGCCGGAGTTCGGGACTGGCCCAGGCAGTCAGTTGTAATCAGTGGTTCACAGTCAGTTGTTCGGGAGCAATTATCGCCAGCCGAGACGGGAGTTGTTCGGCGGTACAGCTGCGAGACGAGATACATAAAGCCAAAACGGGAGTAAACAGTCGTTTGACGAGAACAGTGCCAAGAGTATGAGTAAATTCCCGGAAACGAGTGGTAGCCCCAGTCCGAGTGGCACCCGAAACTTCATGTGTAAATTCTCGAGACAAACCTAGTAAAAGTACCGAGAACTTATGAGTTCATTTCCGAAAATGTAGTGGTAGTTTCCGCAGTTAGGAATGCAGACAGAAACGCAATAGGCGGAAGAAAGCCGAGGAGGAAGCACTCTCCAACCAGGAACGCCAGCCGGGATCGCAGGGAAAGTACAAGTCACGGGAAAACCCTAATCCCGGACTTCAGAGAGAGGCTGTCAAAGCCGCAGGAAAAAGCCAACTTAGTACAGCACGCCAACGAGAGCCAGTCCGAGGGCCTAAACGAGGGCTACCTAACTCACCATGCCTCAGCTACCAACGAAGACAACTCACTAAAAGCTGCAGTCACAGATAAGTAGAGAAACATCTCCTTTCAACAACCTTCCCCGACGCATAGTATTCTGCCCACCAGCGCTTCAGGCTACGACTAGAGGGGGGCTCAGTCTTGCCAGTGTGTGTAATAACTATGTGACCTTCTGATCAATAAAATCCTGGTGTGTTAAATAACGGATAATACGAGTATTTGTTTACCCCTAACGCAACAACCACAGGTGCCCTTAGTTTGCACCTAAATAATTTAACTATATGAACTACTGGCCACCACCCTGTATAACTATGGTGGTCAAGTAGCGACACATTTTTTCTAAAGGTAATCTAAATTTTGACATTCTTTAATATATATAATTTTATGAAATACATATTTAATATTATTCTTTAAGATATTATGAATGAATATTATAATTATTTTATATCATATCTGCAAATATTAAGCTGAATTTAATAATACTTATATATGTATATTTTAATATACATAGTTTTTCAAATGGTTCAGTTAAATAATAATTTTAAGGAATAACTGTTGTAATTTATTTATAAGTAGTTTTAAGGTGTTTTTTAACAAGTCTATTTTCCGAACATTAAAAAAATCGGATGCATTTTTAATATTTTAAAACTTCATTCTTATAATTTATTATTCATAACTTTTTCATCGTGTGCTATTATGTAATCATTAAAATATTTTTAATGTATTAATATGCATATCTTCGGTTACTTGATGGTTTGAGAAGATTTTATCTAACCGGTTTATCTCCTAACATGTATTGTATTTATCTGTTCAATTTTTACCAAAAAACATATATTTTTTTTAAGTTTTCCAATAGAACTGAATATCTTCACAAAAACTACATGACACAATATATTTAAAAAAAACTGAATGAGTTGGAAATCAATCAATAAAAATTTACTGCTACAAACATCCATTTAAAGGACATTAACTTCTGGTATTTTTGATTAATTTAGACAAAAGTGTATAATACATAATTTTCACAAGTAATTTTTTAGTTTAATAATATATATTATAAAATTTCTCATTTCAAACCTCTGACTTTTTCAAATAATGTAATAGTAAGCAATTTCTTACAAGATTTGTTTTCTTTAATTTTTCATGTTTATATTTCGTTTAATATCAAATTTCTTAAGTTTTGTATTTTTATTTTTAGTACTTACATTTTTTAAGTTTCCACAGTTCTATTTTTAATTTTTAATTTTTTTCTTAATTATTCGTTTTTTAATATTATATGTTTCAAAATTCTCATATTTCTTAAAAAAAAATTTAATTAATACTTTTAAAAAACTTGTCTTTTTTATGTATATTCAGAATTTTAATTTATTATATACTAATATTTAGTTTACATATAGTACTAGGATACAATTTAGTTTTACAGTGATACACTAATAAATAAATTTCGATAAGACAATTCATTTATGTGAAAACAGAATTGTAAAATTATACTATGTTGGCCTAGGTTTTTAACTGATTATGGCAACCCAAAAGGAAGGAAATATTTTTTACCCGATAGTAGGGTACTGTTTTTGGAGTGTATCTGTACAACTATCACGTAGTTACCACATTTCCGCTTTCCAGCGTCGATGTATGAAAGTCAAAACGTGAGTTTCATCAAGTTATAGCTTTTGAAATAAGTGTACCTAGGTAGTACTTTTTGCGCTTGGCTGAGGGCTCTTAATCGATCACCAAAGTTAAGCAACGTTCCCAGTGACACATATTTTGATGGGTGATCGTTTAGTGGCATAACATCTGAGCGCATCCGGGTTTTGGAGGGAACGTTAAATATTTGGTCCCTGTTGTTATCGATTGATAGCAGTCATTAAGCCATTTCAGAGGTCCTTGGGCGGCCTGATAAACTCTGACACCAGAGGAAAAAAATATTTCGGTCACGTTCCCAGCTGTTGCATATTTACGTTTTGTTGTTATTCCACAGGACCCATACAATTTACCGGGATAAAAATTACCCTATGTCCTATTGCAGGACCTAAAGTACCTACATACAAAATTAAATAAAAACCCGTTAAACTGTTATGGAGCTCAGTGGTAACAAACACACACACATACACACAGGCTTTCGCATCTATAATTTTATAAGGATGTTATGACAGTTGACGAATGAATTGTGTTAGTGAGAAAAAGGAATTATTAAGTCATATATTATCATTTCGAGGAAAATTCTGGAAATAATTGCGTTTTTATAATTAAATTAGGAAAATGCTGGTGAAATTTGTTAAAAATTATCAAGCTAAATAAGAAAGCGGAAAAGAAACATAATGGCTGAAATTGGATACTGAGTGGAATCCCAGATGGTGCCGATTATGTCGTTCAGAATGGAGGATGCCAAGGGCTACTATTAATTGCTGCATTCTGTTCCAATATACCCCTTCATCATTAGTTAAATCAACGTCAGTATTCAGCGACTCGGAGAAGATAAGAATTTTTTTAAAGTATCAGCACTGCACATTCAAGAATAACCTGCTGGTCTGCCAACAAGCAGTGCGATGTAACATAAAGATGGGATTCTGTGACTATATTGTAGTCTTTAACACTAGTTACAACTAAAGATGAACACAAATAAATATAATCTGTCAAAAGGTACTTGCTTGTTTCAGTGGCACACACTTCGCACCTTAAACAAAAAAAAAATTTAATGGACACTTAATTTGGTTGTTTTCATTGAAGAATTTATACATAATTTTGGTTAAATATATTAATTATGTTATACATGCACAAAATATACATTATTCAAGGAATCTTACCAGACATGAAATAGTTGTGCACAATTTCCTTGTCCAATTTTCCATTGTTTCCTAGTGAATGAGCTGCTTTGCGAAGAAGTTTTTGCATTTTAGCCAGCGTGTCCCACCATACAGCCTGATCGTGTTGTTGCAACTTCGGGATCCGCTGCAAAGTGTTAATGAGGAAAAATAATTACAATGGCATTTCATTATTTTCAGTGACATAAATACAAAGAAAATAGTTATAATAATGCAGCACTAAGCAGCAAGCAGATAAGCCATCGACCACTTACAGGAACAGCAGGTTTTGCATGCAAGTTAAGTGAGACTCGAACGATCGTTAATTTAGACAGTCATTAGTTTTGTATTGCATGAATTACAGAATCAGAGCAGCATGTGGATCTCTCATCAGTGCTGAGGTTCGCCAAGCATCCGAGAATGTAAGACGGTGAGTATAGTCGGGTCTGATAGAGACTGGTTGACATTTAGAACACTTATGAAGAGTGATATTGCCAATGAGTGTTCCCAGTTCACGGTGGTTCTGTCACACCATACCGTAATTTACAGTAAACCCAAAGTCGTTTTGATTGTAGTATGCACGCCAGAAAAACATGTTTCGTCAAATTTACTCTTGATTGTAGTAAGCAAACAATGTTTGCGATCAATTTTCATTGTGCGTTTAATTACGCACCTCACAACCATATGATTAGATGATTTATTTTATTTTGCATAAATTATGCTTGTCAGAAGAAAGGTTTCTAATGTAAAGGTTGTTTTCTTTTAGACGATCTATCCAACGATACTTTATACGACTCACATTCCCATTTGCTATTTCAAAGCACACCCCATACATCTACCTCCGGTATGTTCGGGAGAAATGGATTACTGCCAATCGATGATTCATATAGGGCATAATGATCACAATTTTTTCGCGAACCACCAGTGTCTTGTTGTTTCCGATAGCAAGGGGTGGTGCGGGTGCTGTGAATCATATATATGTATATACATATATATATATAATCTAAATATTTCACTTATTATGTAATATTTAACCAATTTTGATGTGGATTATGTCTCACAGAGATGTGTAGTTTTTCACTGGTTAAACAAAGGTTTACATTTTATTGTAACCACAAACTTCCCAACATTAAATGCAAACATTAGTATCATATTTACATATTTGTCGGTTTTCAGAAGGAAGGGTGTATGTTATGTTTATGGTCGAACACAAAATGTCAGATTAGTAATGCACTATTCGTAGTTGGAAGCTAAATGCATTTTCATGTGGTAAGTCAGGGCCTAACAAATTTATCAGAGCCATTATATTTATGCCAAATGTTGCTAATAGATTGGAGATAACCATCATATGAGATAATTTTCAGTAGCAAAATAACTAAAATTGATCATTATAAAGAAAGTATGATATACTGTTCCAAACTCAGTGCTCGTTTTCTCACAGTGCACAGTGAACATGTCTAGTAGTGGATATGTGACTGAATTAAATAACTAACACAAATTATGATCTAACTTCATCGAAAAAAATTGTGTAATATAAACTAGTTGAAATAGATTTAAGAAAATCCCGTAGTAATTAATCTATATGCCACAACATTGGTACACAAGAAGAAGGAAGTGGTATATGGGACTGATCAAAGATAAGATCCATGTGACATTTTGAACATTTAATGCAACTCATACAGCATACATCTTAATAAGGGTTGTAACTACGCCGAATGGCCAAACGTACAGCAATTCTGGCATCAAACCTGTCGTACAAATCCTGAATGTCTCTATGGGATACGGTATTCCACACTCGCTGCACTGGCGTATCTGACCAATGGATGTTACCAGGGCTGGGTTGGATGCCAGGTGCCATCCCATTATGTCCCACACATGCTCGATGTGACTGATGTCTTGAGATATAGCGGGCCAGGGTAGCATTCGTACACCATATAAAGCATGCGGTGTTGCCCTAACGATATGTAGAGGTGCATTATCGTGATGGAAGATTGGTTCCTGCAGTGTGTCGAGATATAGTCAGAGGAGAGGATTGACGAATTCACGGATGTACGACTGCCTTGCTCCCCTGAATGAATTCCAGAAGCGATCGGAATGTGTAGCTTATGGCTCCTCATACCATAATCCCAGGTGTGGGATCAGTATGGCAAATGCGAGTAAACCTGCACTTCTACGAACGCTAACACATATATATCTTTGTTCCACTTTCAATCAATTTCTGGACACTTGTAGAAGATGTATAAATTTCCCCCAGTAAACACTTCTGTTAGTGCAATGCCGAGTGAACTGTCTGGAGCAGTTACCACATTGCAATACCATACGAGATGGGTTCTTCATGCGTCCAGTCTTTTCATGTCGATAGACTGTATGGCCGAAAGCATAAACTTTGTCGCAGTATCGGGACCGTCGGCGATTCGACGATCGAGGCATTGGTTTCGACTCAATTTCCATGACAAGCAGTCGTAAGACTTCACAGGCATGAATAATCTTTAGTACAAGGAGTGTGATCAGTTTCAAATCGGTGTTCATTTCACGATTTCAGAAGGACAACTGTCATCCTAACTAATACTTTAAATGCGACAGTGTGTTTTTTTGTTTGTTTGTCCTTTCACGTCGCAACGGAGAAACGTGATTTTTTTTGTTAAGAGATAGTTGGAGGGCCGGTAAGTGACATAGGATACCTTTATCCCGAAAAAATATCTCATTCCGTCAGAAAAATATTTAGTAAAAATAGCGCTTGGTGTACAATGCTGGGCAATGTAAGTTGTTAGTGTGAGACAAAAGCACAATGTCACACAAAAAAGCGATAGAAGCCCTAAACCGAACTCTACAGGATATACGAAACAATACAGACATTATGGGAGGAATGGTTGTATTACTGGCTGGTGACTTCCGCCAAACTCTACCGGTGATTCAGAGGGACACACCTGCAGATGAAATAAAAGCCTGTCTCAAGTCGTCAAGCGTATGGGCAAATGTCAAGAATTTCAGCCTGATGACAAATATGGGAGTGCACCTCTACAATGCCGTTGATAGAGGACATTATGCTGATAAACTATTCAAAATTGGAGGTGGGCGTTTAGAAACAGATGCCGAGGGCTGTGTGTAACTAACGGGGGATTTTAGTAATTTGGTGGAGAGTGATACGGAACTGGTTGCTAGCGTTTACCCAAATCTACAAAGAAATATAAATGACTACCAGTGGCTATGTAAAAGAGCGATTCTAGCACCAAAAAATGTCATCGTTAGTGCTCTGTTCTGTGTTTATGATCAGTGTCTCTCTAATAACAAATACCGTTATTTCTCCATATATGTTTGTTACTATGTCCACGCGAGCAACATTCAATGACGAAGTTTTTCACCTTGCACGCATTGAAATTGAAAAGCAAGTGCAGACATTGTCAGGGAAAAGTATAAAAAGCATGGACTTTATTTAAAAAAAAACCTAAACCATAATTCTGTAGTACACGCGAGCGGAGCCGCGGGCACAGCTAGTTTTTTTATTTAATCGCTATTCTTTTTACAGAAAAAATCCCAGATTGTGCCCAAAAAAGGCCTGCATCTATAAATTATTTTTTTTAATGTAAATAATAGGGGAGCTTTACAAGAAAATCCACATACTCGTTCGAATCAGGAGTAAGCGGTTTTTGGAAAACATGCAGACACCATCAAATGTATATGGGCGTGTGTGTATATATAACATATGAATACACATAATTGTGTACAGAATAAACAAAAATAGTTTTTATATTTCTATGTATAAAGATATGCCTACAAGCATATTAAAATACTATATTATATATTGTCATGCATATATCTGCATTTTTCCAATTACCTTTTATTGCTGACGTGAACAAGTATGTGGCTTTTCTCAGAATGCTCACGCATTTTCTACATTAAAAAAAATAATTTATAGCAGAAGGCCTTCTGTGGGCACAATCTGGCGTCTTTCCTGTAAAACTAATAGCGATTGTATAGAAAAATGACAGTTGTCGTACTGACACTGTGACATGAAAATCTAACTTAAAGTGATCACTCTCCTTGTACAGAAGATTATTCGTGTGTTCAAAGTCTTCCCCCGACTGATTGTGAGGGAAATGGAGACGTAGCCAATTCCTTCATCATCGAATCGTTGACGGTACCGATACTGCGACAAAGTTTATGCTTTCGGCCATACAGTCTATCGGCATGAAAAGACTGAACGCCTGAAAACCCCATCTCGTACGGTATTGCGATGTGGTAACTGTCTAGCCAGTTAGCTCGAGGTGATAACTTGAACAGATATGTCATGGTCAGAGAGTATAGAGTTCCTTCTCCTACAGAGAAACAGTATTTGACGACATCGCTACCTCTTCTTAATTCGTCGTCTAATATGATTGCTAAACACGAGGGAACTATGTTAAATACGAGTGACGGACAGTGAGGTATGAAGTCTGTTCGTATGAAATATAAACTTGCTAAACTAGAACGTGAACTGCACCAGTTGCGAAAAAATAATGCAGCACCAGTATCTGCGAAGACTAATACCACCAGCGACGTCTCAACTCTCAAGAAAAGGAAACTCATTGCCATACCAGACCTCAAACTACCGCCGGATCAACCAGAACTTCCAATACAGCTAAGTATTAGTGCCCGTCGCTCAAGGAACATTTCCCTGACGCCTAGTATCCCCCCCCCCCTCNGACCGTTATTGTTATACCCCTAGTCAACACCCAAGTCGCCTATAGTCTGTGCCTCGAAAAGGTAACTCGTGCCCTATGACCTCACTATATATCATATCACAGGAAGGCGAATAGCATTCCTGCTTCGTCCGCATTCCCGCTCCCTTCTGCTCCTCGCTAATCGCTCTTCCGCTTGCAGTCGTTAATTACTAGTCTGCCGGCCTCGTAAATTTTAACTCGTCTCGGGCTTATGGGGTAAGTGAGCACCACAGGTTTTTCGAATCCCCGAATTCGTATTCATGCTGACTAGCTCGGTAGGGGCGGGACTCCTTCTCTCGGGTATAGTCTAGTTCTTATTTTCTGTCTAAACAGAAGTAACCACATTGTGTGCCAAAATAACTTGATGCTGAATGAAAGAGAATGAAATCATTGTGAACTATACATGATCTGCAAACATCAAAGAAATGTAAAGTTTGAATGTATAAAATAAGTTAAGAAAAAGAAGTAAATTTTTGTGTTCATAGTAGAGTGTATTTAATTTCTTGAACGATTCCCTGCTGCTTTTCTGAAAGACTTATCAATTCAGTGGTGTTTAAAATCGATTGCGAGGGTTTGTTAAAAGCAACGTTTCAGAAAGCAAGTACACAAAGAAGACAATGGTTCAATGCAGAACATTATGTCTATATAAAACCAGTAAAAGTCGAATGATTTATCTTTGAGGTTTCATTTAAGGTTTCAATTTGGTTTTTTTATGGCGTATCGATTTGAGCTGAGGATTCATTTGGAAGTTTCATTTTTGAGGTTTAACATTCTGAGGTTTCTTTTTTTATGTATGGATTAGAGTTTTCTTATTGGGGTTTATTTTGAGGTTTAATTTTTAATGTTTAATTTTGTGATGTTTCCTTTTTAAGTTTAATTTTGAGGTGTCTTTTTCGAGGTTTAATTTTTGAAGTTTCGTTTTTGAAGTTTCTTTTTGAGGTTTCTATTTCGAGGTTACTTTTTTCAGGTTTCATTATTTGGTTTATTTTTTATGTCTTTTTTTCCAGTTTTCTGTTTTAATGTTTCATTTTTGAGGTTTGTTTTTTGAAATTTCCTTTTCGATGTTTCTCCTTGGGGTTCTTTTTAAGTCTCTTTATGAGATTTTAGTTTTGAGGGTTTTCAAAGTTTCTTTTTTATATTAATTTTTGAGGTTTCATTTTGAAGTTTCGTTTTCAGGTTTCTTTTGAGGTTTTATTTAAGGTTCCTATTTGATGTTTCATTTCGAGTTTTCTTTTCGAGTTTTCATTTAAAGATTCAGTTTAAGAATTCATTTTGTATTTTCGTTTTAATGTTTCATTTTTAGTTTCCCTTTTGAGGTTTAATTTGTGGTGTAATTTTGAGATTTCAGTTTGACGTTTTGTTTTGTGGTTTCATTTTGAGATTTAATGTTCGAGATATTTTTACAACTAGTCAGTTGGCCTAGTCAGTTGGTATGATCAGCGCTGGTTGAAATGTTTTGCGAAGTTATTGCGAAGAGTTTAGCAACGAGAGTCATATTAGGCGACTTTTTTTAGATTGTTCGTCATCGTCTAATCAGTTTGGCAGGATTTGGTCACTGCAGCAGGCAGTTTTTGGTAGGTTAGCCTTGGTTGGATTCAGTCTTAGGTGGAGTCAGTCTTGGTTTCGATTTAGTCTTGGGTGGAATTTCAGTCGTTAGTTTGTCTGACTATTTATCCTGGACGGCTTTTATTGTCCATTGTTATGCTCCTTTTGAATGAACCTTGATTATTGTTCTTTGGTACGGTCTGCTAGTAATTGTTAGTCTGTATGCTGGTCGACATGATCGGTGATTATGGTTTGCAGATCTTGATGGTTGTTAGACTGGTCGGCTGGAATGGTCGTCTGGTATGGATAGTCCATCTGGTTTGCTGATGTAGTTCTGATATGTATTGTACATAATTTTAGCTGGCATAGATGGCTTATATGGGTGAGTCTTATGGGTTCTTCACCTGGTTTTCCTGGCAAAACTGGTTCATATGGCTGGCGAGTATGACCGGTCCATATTTTTGTTAGGTACATCCATTTCATGTGGCCAGTTGGTCTGTTTGGACGTTTCTATTACTCCAATTATTAGAAAATATTGTTCAAATAGGCAAATAAATGGGTTAAATCATAGTCAGATATATCGAAATCAATCAGCTTATGATGACATTGTACATTCCAAGTTTCAAGTCGCCTAACCCGAGTGGTTTGCGAATAACATCGTCGTCAACATAGGCAGTCCAGCTGGAGTCAATGTGGTGACACCAAAAACGAAGTCGAGATGTTGTTCGTAAGTATGCTACGAAACGAACACATTCCTCATATTTGTACTTACACTCGAATTGCTCGCTGGTCCGAACTTTTAATTTAAATTTCAAGTGGAGTTTTTACTTTAGTGTGAAAATGTATGTGTAAGAAATCACGAGCACGTTTAATAATACCCTGCAGTATTTGATGAAAGAGATGTATATAAAATATTAACTTACCATACTGAATGCTGGAAACATCAGGTAAGAGAGTGCGATCTGTCACCTCTCGCATCAGACGTGAAAATGAGGCTAGGGTGACTTTTTTCACATTAGCTACTTTCCCCACACAGACAATTCTGAAAACAAGAGTGGTAGTGGTGTAAGATTACGCGAGAATGAATAACAGGTTAGACTATAGCGGTGGCGTGAGGGGTAACAGAAAAATACATAACGAAGAATAAGATAAATTTAACGGCAAGGGAGGAGAAGGATCGCCTTGGTGGGGTGGGGTTGGAGGGAGTCAAGCATACACGAGTAATAGAGCAATAAAAATATTGAAGGGTTAGTGGTAGGGGTTAGTTAGTCGTCTGCTGGTCTTCGTGTCGGGAGCTTAGTCGCTCTACCCAGCATCGAACCACATACCTCCTGCATGAAATGTCAGAAATATTTTCTAATTATTAGTAAATTTTTAGTTAGTTTTCTTTAATTTTTAAAAATTTGTTGCTATTTTTTGGGAACATTATGGAAATTGTTGGGTTCAAAGTTATTGAAGGTCACAAGCATGGGGTCAAGAACATGGGCGTGGGTCAAAGTCTTGGTCATCTAGATTCAATTTGGCGGTCGCGTGACATCACAATATGGTGACTGGTCGGCTTTGACTTCGGTCCTGGATCCCCTTATGCCCAAATATTCGAAATGTTAACGTTTTAAATAATTAAAAAAAAAAATTAATCTATACTTTTTATGTTAAGGTCACCTAGGTCAAGGTTGCCGACATACAACATGGTGGACAAGATGGCCGCCGGCCGACAGGAATGACAGAGCATGAACACCTCTATTGCTCCTTCGCCGTGCACCCTCTGTGCTAAACTCCCCCAAAACATTCTTCTAATACATTTTCTTGTATGTCTTTTGGGACTGTGAAAATCTAATTATTTTAATGCCACGAGTGCGTTTGAAAAGAATAAACATTTATTCTTCAAAGGATGTTGCAATGAGTGAGTGAAGGGATTTGGTAGACTCTTAACACTGAGGTCTTGTGAGCCGTTGAGGGTGAAGCGGGGTGAGTTATGGAGCGGCGCCGGAATGAAAAGGCTTGAGAAGCGGGTGATCCCCCGATATAACCTGCCGGCAAGCGGCACGATTCCCACATTCTAAAATCTGAGTGTTACCCCTCCGGGAATCGAACCCGGTTCGCCTATGTGGGAGGCGATTAGTCTAACCACTACACAACTACGATCCCCACTAATTCGCAATCGCATTAATTTTTGCTAGGTTGTGCTGTCCGTTGATATTAAAAATGGTAACATTGAGCGTACTGTTACCGACAAGAACAGTACGTGAAACAAAGTAAGAAAAATCGGAATTGTTCTGGGTAAATCTATATATCTGGCAACCCTACAGCTCTACTACACGACCTTCACATAAAAACATTTCTCCCTCCCATATCAAAAACATCGGCTGGGCAACATCTTTCCTGTTTCAATAATATTAGTCGCTGAGTTGCAGAAGTGGACAGTAGAGTTCTGTGTTCTGAGATTTGATTATGAAGGCTGCATCCCGCAGCCCTCCCTCAGCAGCAGACACTGGCTGCTCTGAGCACCACTAGAACAATTATCATAACATACTCTGAAACTTAATTAGGAACCATTGTTTCTATTAATTGTTTCCCTACCAACCCTAATAGACCACTCAGCTAGTTCGTTTTGAAGTGGTTTATTTTATATCATTAGCTGCTCTCATTCACTGTAACTACATGTAATTTGAAACAAGATTTATTATGTTATACATTAAATACTTCAGTATTATGTAGCTTTATGGAAATTGAAGAACTAGCTAAATTATTTTACAGTATAGAATAAAGACTAAACACAAGTTGTATACATGGAATTGTAAAGGTTAAAGTGAGGTATGAAGTTCACTTAAAATAAGGACCCGAGTTTTGTATCATTCTTAAGTGATGTTTAAGCGTGATTTTTTCAGTGTGTATATGCTAATACGTAACTCTATAAAAAGTTCCAAGCAATCCTCAATGACGCGCTACGGAGTGGCGATGTGCATCGAGGGTCTAAACCATAAAGTAATATTTTCCTTAAAAGTTATGAGAAGTATGTTACTTGTTTTGAATGATGTGATAATGATTATGATCGTCCTTAAGAGTATGTAAATAGCAATAAAATACAATAAAAACGTAAAGATATGGAATTTTAGTTTGTTGCAACAACAGCAAAAGCGAATCACGGCAAGAAGTAAGAGACAAAAGACCTGAGGTTAAAACTCTAGAAGACTATTGTCCCAGAAAAATTTAATATTTTTTTAAAAATTGGTTTTGCAGAGTGGGTAGAACATTTCAACCTAATTGGCTCCCATTGACCGATTATAGACTTGAGCGAAATTAATTTATTGCTGATACTTGTCAAAACACCTGGGTGCCCCCCCCCCCACAATTCCGCCGCCACTCACCAGAATTCTATTAAATATAAGTATAATATTCTTGCAACAAAAAATACTACCAAGGCATTTATTTTAACGTTTATGCTGTAGTAAAATTAATAATGTTGTGAAAAATTTAATAATGATTAGCATTTACAAAGTCTTATATTACTATAATGTGATTTTTCTGTTCAAGTGCTAATGTAAATAAAGCCTCTAGGTAACGTTGCCGCAACTAAATGTTGTATTATGCTCAAATTAACAGAAACAACAACATATTTTGCGTTACTGCGACATTTAAGTAATGTCGAACCAACGCAAGTTTACACTGACTTTGCATTGTCAAATGGCGAGTAGTAGTTAACAGCGATAATGTCGTAAAACTAAACCACTCTATTTAAAATTTAAAGCATATCATGAGAACTAAATGTAGCTTAGAGCAGCTATCAAGTCTTGCAAAGCAGTTTACGTGTACCGATTATGCATATATTTCTGGACCATGAAGTATTTCCACATAACGAAAGACAACTGCAATTTGTCGTTATATATAAGTGAATACTGAATACCCACAGTATGAACAAGAAGATACTGATATAAGTAATAGGCCTACTTTCCTCAACAAGGGTGCAATTAAATTGAAATAAGTTCTTAAAAGCTGTGTTGGTAGGTAAGACTTAACTTCTCTTTGAAAGCAATAACGTTAGAAATGAAACCAGAAATGTATACAACAGTAGTAAGACAATTACAAATACACATGTACCTTACCGGGACTCGAACACGGAAAATCTCTTACCATAAGCTAGTGTGCAATCAACTGCATTGTGGATTTCGAATTCGGAGCATAAGCTTCGGATTTAATCAGTCTGATGTTTCGAAAGATAAGGTTTACTAATCCATAATATTTACAGAGCCATCATTTTGAAAATAAGTGACTGATCCACTTAAAATATGTAAACTTATATTGCCTACCATAGTACTACTTGTGGAAATAATTTGGGAGAAATCGGTTGTTTGGTCCCTGAGATAGGCATAACAAAATATTTTGAAAATATTTACTTATTTGAAGCTATCGTACAAAACCGCCAACCAGATCAGCTCTATATATTATGCTTCAAATGTATACCGTCTACATTCCAAATTTGTGTGAATTTGGTTGAATTTCATAATATATCTGGCATACTTACGTAAGTTATTTATGAAGCCGCCAATTTGAATATCGTTGTCTGACCCATTTAAATCACGAAATTTACATGGCCATCTGTCGCAAATATGGTGTGCACAATTTGGTAAAAAATACTTGAAATGTTCCGGTTGTCGCGTGACAGTTTTGAGGATTATAGCACGCCTTTGGCTCACTTCCCTCACCCCCTTACCCCACCCCCTTCAACCTTTAGCGCACTTTGCTGTCGCCTTCGAATAGGCACGTGGCATGGAAAATCTCCAGACACGTGAAGCTGAAGCGGAGGCCTCCCCCCCCCCACCCCCCCTTCATCTACCTACGCCTCCAACCCGCCAGCAGATCTGTCGAGAGTGCAGGGCTTTCGAGTTATCACCCAAAATTATCAGGCGTAGTTCGCCGGAACGCAGAAGTACGCATCGCAGAAGAATACTGACTCGCAGTAATTTGTGCCGAGGTATTATCCCCCCCCCCCCCCCCAAGTTCCTTCAGAACGAGGACACGTGTGGTAGAATCCTTTGTTCAAAGCTCACCACTTCACCCCTCCCCTCACCCCCTTCCCACCCAGGGCGCCACGTGCCGAGAATGTAGGCTTACAGGCGGGCGTGTATAAAAACCCCTTTCCAAGAATGGGAGGGGGTCAGTCAGTAATCAGTCGTGAGTATTATCGGTCGTCACAGGTTCAGTCGATTTCTACCGCGCCGAGAGAGTAAGTCAGAGAATAGTTACTAAGGCCGGGATCTCGGAACCCGGCCACATCCGTCAGCCGCATCCTTAAGGGGGATCAGTAGATTACTATCGTCCGGGCCAGTACGTTGACGATCGCCGAGCCAAGGGAAGAGATCGCGAGAAGACGTCTCCACGAGTCCGAACTGCAGTCCAGGGAGAATCAGCACCAACGGAACGCCAACCCAGATGACGGCCTACTCGCAATCACCGCTGAGTTAAGTATGCAAATCGCCGCCACAGAAGCCCCCGCCCTCACGAAGTAATTCACCCAGTACATTCGAGTAGACACACTATGACAGTACCGCACCTCAGAAGTTCCGATATTGTGTATTTGTGAAAAGACATATGAGACAATATATATTCGTACTTCCAAATACCACAGTCTTAGCCAACATTATTACTAAACCGGCAACCTACCCTCCACGCACCTAATAGTCAGGGCCTGGAGGGGCATTAACTTTGACCGTATAAGCCGCCCTGTCTTTTACAGTGGCGGTACATGCGTCAAGTTAATTTGGCGCACAACTGTGGGGCCTAGACAAGCCCACGTCAAGTTAATTTGTCTTCAACAGTGAGGCCAGCATACCTCAAGTTAATTTGGCTTCCCAACCGTGGGGCGTAGATGCGTCTGTATAGACAGTATCGAAGAACCAGACTATTTCAGAATACCCGAGTAAAGAGGTCTCAACCCGTACCAGAATAACAGAGTTAGTCAGGCTGAACATACCGAAGTATACCGAGCGAGTAAGGATGAACCAAAGACTTAAGGGCAGTCTTAAACACACCCCTTTGGCGCCCAGTCGAGAACCGAGACGCGCAGGAGCGAGTTCAAGAGCGCAAGCGAGACGTGGAGCGGATACGAGTACGAGCGAGGAGCGGGTCTAGCGAATAGACAGAAGCGAAGCGAGCGAGGAGCGGTAAGGGAGGTCATTTCCACTGGCTCAGTGAGAAATGACGTGGGGTAGGCGGACAGGATACACTTCCGCGCCTACCAATAGTAAAATTTAGTCTAGAGTACCCTGAAGGAGGGTGACTGTAAGTAGAAAAACGCGCGGCAAGTAAGGAGGAAATTCCGCGCCGTATCGACGAGTAAAGTAAACCACAAATGCCCAGACACGTGAATAGCGAGGCCACTGACCGGCAGTGGGTCACTAGGTCACGGGGGCAGTGACCCAGGTCAGGGAAAGATATCGGGCACAATAAACGCCGCGAAGGGAAACACAGCCATATGTGTTATCTCCAGTAGTATGCCCAGCACCGCGCGCTAAAAGTAAATAAGGAACACAGCCCAAGTGTGATCGGAAGGAAGACAGTTCACGCCGGGCGGACAGATAACGGTGCCACCGCGCCAGTCGACACGAAGTGTGGAGAGCCGGCGATAATATGCCGAAGCCACAGTGCCGCCACGCGATAAGAAATAGAGTGCCACGCGCCCGGGCGCGATCACGAGGTGTGAAGCGCGCAGCAGGAGACGTGCGACGCGATAACCAGACCTGAAAGAAGACGCGCGAGAAGAGATGTGGACGCAGAATAAACAGCAAGCGAGAAGCAAAGTACATCAACCAAGAATCGCAGCCGGGAATCCGCAGTCACGAGCCGAGTGAAGTCAACAGAACGAGAGGGAAGGCCAGGCGGCCCTCCCTCCCTCCCTCATCATCCACCCCGGAGGCCGAGATGCATCCAGGGCTGGGGCAAGAAGACATCACTCCGCAACAAGACACAGACTCTTGGGGTAAGTGTACCCATACCACCCGCGGAGAAAAACTAGGCCAGGTTAAACAACCTGCCAAACAATTTAAGTGCGACAAGGACTGTCTACAATGAACAGTTTATTCCGACCTTCAGTCAAAAGATTTAGACACAACACTCAAGTGCGCCTGAGTGTACTTTGATTCACTATGGTCTAAATTTTTATTTTTTATTTTTTTCCGAGAGACAGTTTATGTGTACCTTTGGGCCTAACGGCTAACGCCGCGGCCACAGCCGAGAGACAGTATAAAGTCTAATTAATTTTTTCTTTTCAAGACATGTGTCTTCTGTAAAGTTAAAAACGTAACAGTGTCAGTGTACTTGGTGTAGGATCGTCAGACATTTATAAAAACTGGCCGAGTGCCAGACATTAGTATGAACCATTGAACAGTAACCAGCATAGAAAGTAGGAGTGTTTTTTTTTGTGACGACATGCATGTCGTACTTAACGTAAAATTAATTAATTCTTGTCACCAAAACATAAAACTGTTGCCAGTTGGGCAATAATTACCGGCTTTCAGCCAAATGTTTGTTTGCACCATCAAGAAGGTGTTCCGATCAAAACGGAAACCGAAGCCAGAAGAACAATTAATTAAAACAAATTTGAGGGTCATTTTGTAATATAACCATGTCATTTGTACCAGGTAAAGTGTAAGTAACCATGTACTGAGAACCCGAGGTGTGGTACTGTAGGGCTGTAACGAGTCAAATAGTTAACCAGGAGTAAGTACCCTGTGCTGTAGCAAACAGTCGACGGTAGGAGTGGAACCGCAGTTTTAGGGAGAATAAACGCATTAGATAGGGAACCTGCAAAGACCCGGAGAGTTAGGCCATTCTTGCAGGCAGAACCGCCTGTCAACACAGAGCTCGCGCCGCAAGGCGAGACAGCAGGCCGCCTGATAAGCGAGAGCCGGGCGCTAGCCGCCACGGAGAAAAATACGTAGAGCAGTCACAGAATAGCTTAGTCCCTAGAACCGAAACTCCGCAGAAACCCGCGATTTTTATATACAGGATGAGCCAAAGTCGAAGAGAAAAGGGGGAATTTGTCGCGTGACAGTTTTGAGGATTACAGCACGCCTTTGGCTCACTTCCCTCACCCCCTTACCCCACCCCCTTCAACCTTTAGCGCACTTTGCTGTCGCCTTCGAATAGGCACGTGGCATGGAAAATCTCCAGACACGTGAAGCTGAAGCGGAGGCCTCCCCCCCCCCACCCCCTTCATCTACCTACGCCTCCAACCCGCCAGCAGATCTGTCGAGAGTGCAGGGCTTTCGAGTTATCACCCAAAATTATCAGGCGTAGTTCGCCGGAACGCAGAAGTACGCATCGCAGAAGAATACTGACTCGCAGTAATTTGTGCCGAGGTATTATCCCCCCCCCGCCCCCCAAGTTCCTTCAGAACGAGGACACGTGTGGTAGAATCCTTTGTTCAAAGCTCACCACTTCACCCCTCCCCTCACCCCCTTCCCACCCAGGGCGCCACGTGCCGAGAATGTAGGCTTACAGGCGGGCGTGTATAAAAACCCCTTTCCAAGAATGGGAGGGGGTCAGTCAGTAATCAGTCGTGAGTATTATCGGTCGTCACAGGTTCAGTCGATTTCTACCGCGCCGAGAGAGTAAGTCAGAGAATAGTTACTAAGGCCGGGATCTCGGAACCCGGCCACATCCGTCAGCCGCATCCTTAAGGGGTCAGTACTATCGGGACCGTCAGTCGATTACTACCGCCGGGTCCGGAAGTTGATGATCACCGAGCCAAGGGAAGAAATCGCGAGCAGACGTGAGAACGAGTCCAAAACCGCAGCCCAGAGAGGGTCCGCACCGACGGAACGGCTTCCAGGGCCGACCACTTCACTGGAACGCCACCACAGCTGACAGCACTCGCCACGGAGTTAAGTATGCAAATCACCGTCACAGAAGCCCCCGCCATCACGAAGTAATTCGCCCAGTAAATTCGAGTAGACAAAGTAAAACAGTACCGCACCTCGAACGTTTAATGTGGTGTATTTGTGAAAAACTATAAGATACAATATACCAGTACTTCTAATTACAACAGTGATAATCTACCTAATTTACAAAACCCGCAACTCCCCCCACGCACCTAATAGTCGGGGCCTGGGGGACATTAACTTTGACCGTATAAGCCGCCTTGTCTTTTACAGTGGGGCTTACATACGTCAAGTTAATTTGGCGCACAACTGTGGGGCCTAGACAAGCCCACGTCAAGTTAATTTGGCTTCCCAACTGTGGGGCCTAGACAAGCCTACGTCACGGTGTAACATTTGGTGGGAATCTGTTGAATGGTACTCGAGATATGACATAAAATCTTCATATTTTTTGTGTGGCGATATTCATAAATAGAGGACAAAAAAGTAATTTTGTAGCACATTCGATGATTGTATACTGCCACTATACAAAGTTAAGATTAAATAGATTACATAGTTTCGTAGATATAGCTCACAAACAAAATTATATTATAGCCGCCAATCTAAAAATTAGTGTTTCAAACATAACAAATACATATATCAATATGACCTACCCCAGTACATCATCTTCGCAAAATTTTGTAATAATGCATTGATTATTTCCCGAGGTATGAGGCAAAAACTTCATTTTTATTGGTGGGGCTATCTTACAAAATGGCACTGAAATGAGGCTCTGCATCAACAAATTTGATGGTTGAATAAGTGCTGCCAGAATACAAGGTTAGATTGGAATTGGTTTCATTAATGAAATATAATGAGCTAAAAAAATTGTATAGGCACCATTTTGAAAATAAGTGCTTAGCCCACTTAAAACATACCAGTTTACATCACCTACTGCAGAACTATGTGTTTAATCATTTTGATAGGCATCTGTTGTTTCCCGAGATATGACACAAAAGTTTATTTATTCACATAGTGCTATATTAAGAAATGACATGCAAAAATGCTCGGTAAAGACAGAGTTGATAGTTATAATATCTACTGCGAGCATACGAAGTTATGTTAAAATTGATAACATGGTTTTGACAATATAGCATTCGAAGCTTAAAAAAACTATATGGTCTCCATTTTAAAAATAGGAGTCTGATCGGCTTAAAACATATCACTCAACATCATCTGCATCAGTACTACTTGTTTCCCAAATTTGGTAGCAACCGGTAATTTTTTTACAGACATATGACAATAATTATATACGTATGGCGGTATCTTCCATAATGGAAGATAAAAGAGCCCCCGTGTAGACACATTTTATGTTTGTAATATATATTCACAACATATAATATTAAGTTGTAACTGATAACATGGTTTAGAAAATGTAGCATACTATGCAAAAATTTAAAGATATGGCCATCATTTTGAAAATAAGTACCTGACATACTTGAATCATATTTGTACATATTTACTGCAGCAGTACTTCTTGTTTGCAAAATTTGTTAGTAATATGTCCATTGTTTCACGAGATATTACACAATAACTTTATTGATTCATGTAGCACTCTCTTACAAAATGACAGACAAACATGGTAATATTTTGGTTTATATGATGCCTGTTATAGATACTGTGTGCGTACAAAATTGGGTTGAAATTGGTCAAATGGTATGGTAGTTATGCCAAGTAAACCTACAATATCTGTATGGCCTCCATTTTGAAAATAGGTACCTTTTCAAGTACAATTGATTACTTCTACCTGAAAAATTGGGTGAGAATTTGTTTAATAGTTTTTGAGGCACTGTGGTATCTCTACATCCTCATCTGGTGCTATTTTACTAAATGTTGGACATACAACAATATCCATCTCAAAATTTAATGCATATTTGATGCTCTTCCAGCATACAAAATTTGGTTTAAATCGTATAAATGGTTCCCAAGATATATAATATCAACCCAAATTTTAAAATGGCCGACATTTCAAAAGCAAGTGCCCAGCGATGTCGAAAACTATAAAAGTCAAGTGTCTATACTTAGTACTATATGTGTACCGAGTTTGGTGAAATTCGGTCGACGCATTCAAAAATTGAAGGGGGAGACACACACTCACAGACACACAACACACATACATACACACACACACATACATGCGCACACAGACACGCATACATACACACACAGGCACAAATAGGAAAGTTATCTCATAAGCATTTATTTCCTTCAGAAAGTAGGCATATAACAGTCAGACGTGTTAAGTTCCCTCTCTTTAAGCTTGGAAAACATTTTTAAAAAACCGTGTGAGCAGCATCGTCTATTTTTTTAATCCACTAAGAAAAATAACGCCTTTTTACAGGTTTGTGTTTCAAATTCTAATTATCATGAGATAAAGTGGTAAAAAATAACTCAAAATAAGCAATTTTATGTATGATTTCTAACTCACTGGTACAACATTTCTAGTTTGACAAGGTACAAGTAAACCCTACATTATTGTGAACATAATGATACCATAAAGGTGCATGGTCACTGCTTAAAATTACGAGAAATTCAGTTAAGAAAATGGGAATTTTTGGCGCCCTTGAGTGTCTGATTTGTGCTGCCAGGCGCAACTGGCCTCGCCAAGCTCGTGGCATGGTCGAGCAAGGAGGGGGTGGCGTGGTCGGACCGGCCTCCCGGAGCTGGAAGGGAAGTTTCGACCCGGCACATCGGGTCGAGAGAGAGAGAGAGAGAGAGAGCGGTCAGTGGACACCCCACAGCTGCTAGTTCTTCCTGCCAGAGGACTGTCTTTTAGGGTAGCTCATCCCATTCAGCACATGGGAGGGAAAGTTTCTTGACAAGCAAACACTTATTTACATTACATTTTAATTTGTACTTAATACAGTTAAAATAATATCGCATTTTTCAAACCAAATTAAAAAATATATTAAAATATAAATTTTTAATATATTATTATTTTTTATACAATTTCTATTCACATTTAGACTCCTAGAACTGACTGCAATTAACTCAGGCATATATACAGTCTGATCACATTTTTATGACCACCTGCTAGAAGTGCCATCTGCAGCGCATAGCCGATGACGTATGGCCCGTGATGTGAGCTGGTGAAGCGGGTATATAATGCGACTGACAGGCTGGCTGTACTCATTCTGCTACCTGCTGTCATGAGTAAGGGAAGCGATTTATCCGAGTTTCAAAAAGGGATGATCATCGACTTTCGGGCCAAGGGGAGAAGCATTTCGGAAACAGCGACGCTTATGAACTGTTCATGTGCCTCTGTGGTAAAGGTGTGTCGTGAGTAGACGAATGGCACCTTTGGGAATAACCATCGTGGACACTGCAGAGCTCCACACATAATTTATGTCCGAGGTGAACTTCGACTATGATGGTGCGTGAAGGCCAACCGACAGGCTACAATGGAACAGCTCACCATCCAAATGAACCAGGGGGCATCCAGACACATGTCTACCGCAACAGTTCAGTGAACGCTTCTGCGAATGGGGCTCCGGAGTAGGTGGAGGATGACTCCATCCATGCTAACACAGGTGCATCGAAGAAATCGACTAAAATTTACTCGACAGTATGGCGACTGGACCGCTGCTGATTGGCGATGGGTAGACTTCTTCGACGAGTCACGTTTTCAGCTGAATAGAATGGCTGGACGTCAGTGTGTCTGGCGAGAAACATCGGAGAACCAACACCCTGCATCCAATGCTGGACGAACACAAGGCGGTGGGGGGTGTGTTACGGTCTGGAGAATGGTCTCGTGGACTCTCTAGGTCCATCATCCGTGTGGAAGACACTCTTCATCGGTTTGGTTATGAAGCCATTCTTTGCGATCATGTCCACCCGTAAATGATGATTGTCTTTCCTCAGGAGGATGGGATATTTCAGCACGATAATGTGCCTTGCCACACAGCTAGAAGTGTCCGCACGTGACTGGACAAGCACGATCAAGAATTCACAGTTCTTCCCTGGTCCCCAAAAAGCCCCGATCTAAATCCAATTGAACATCTGAGAGACCATCTCGATTGTCGTGTTCGCCGTCTGTCTCCTCCGCCACAAACCCTTCAACAGTTGTGGGACCCACTGTAGACAACATGGCTCCAGATACCCGCGGAGACCTAACAGCACCTGAGTGAGGCACTGCCAGCTCGTCTAGCTGCTGTCCATGCTGCGAAGGGCGGTTACTCTGGATGNAAACCCTTCAACAGTTGTGGGACCCACTGTAGACAACATGGCTCCAGATACCCGCGGAGACCTAACAGCACCTGAGTGAGTCACTGCCAGCTCGTCTAGCTGCTGTCCATGCTGCGAAGGGCGGTTACTCTGGATGCTAGCAGGTGGTCATAATAATGTTATTCGATTGTGTAGATACTGTAATAGTTTTGTTCGAATGTTTCTATTTCCCAAACATTAGAAAGAGTCACTGAAAAATGCATAACTTTCACAACATCGCCGTTTCCCATACGTTTTAACTACACCTAACAACTTGAATATAATAACGTGTAATAAAGGTATCAAAATTTTACAATATGACATAATTCATTGAAACATGCTTTTTGTATTCCATTAAAAATTTCATGATTATATTCGTATGAAATATTGAACTGTTATTTAGTCAGTTAGTTTCTCTCACGCTGTTATGAATCGGTAACAAAAAAGATTTATACAGTATTCAGACTTTTACAATAGTGTAATCATGTAGCTGAAGCTAACCATGCAGTACATTTAGACTGCATGCGTTCAAGAATGTAACCCATTTTTACAGACAGCAATTTACAGCAAGGCAACCTAACTGCTGCTATGATTCAGTATACGTACTTTCAATATGTCTGATGATTTCCCTCTGTTATTCCTGCAGCCTGGTACTGTCCAGTTACTAATTTAACTGAACTGACCAATACGAATTGTACTGCTTTACAACTGAACCTCTTATTCGTATGAAAAAAGCTAATCTATATTAAAATGAATATCAATTATGTGTAATTTTATATAAACTCTGCAGCATTAAAAAAAATTCTTAATGCAAACGATTTGTCTATTTTCTGTGTGCCCAGCCAAATATAGCCGCTCATAATACATTTCGTGGGTAAAGAGGCAATTTCGTCAGTTTTCTTTTTAGTTTTTTCCATATTGTATGTGGCATATATTGACTCTAAAATGCTGTGGTTTTTACTTTATATACTTACTTAAATATGCATTTTAATTATGTTCTGTAATAGTTCCGTACACGTTTTTTGTTATCCGTTTTGAATACTCAGAGTTTGACTGAATCCTACATACGAGATGTATTTTTCTTGCTACCATTGGTCTCTATGTACACATATTATTTCTATGTTGTTCATAAAATGTTTTCAGTGTGTGTTGAAAGTTTTTTTGACAATTCATGAAAATACTTCGTTATCTACTACTGCACAATCAGTCAGTGTTCCCGTTCATCTAGAAACACAGAGTAATACTAAATAATAAATAATGTCAGGTCTATTTCTCAGTATTATCGATTCAAAATCTCCTGAGAAATGGGGTCAGATTTGTGGAGATAATGTATTTTGTCAGCAAACTAGTAAAGGCAAGTGGTCATAATGCTGGTGTTTTGCTGTACGCTCGTTAATATGTATATATTGAGAAAAGTGAGTAGCGAATGTTCATCTAGTTATTGTATTCAAATGTAATATGTGTAACAGCACTATATCAGTTCCAACCCACAACCCACAAATTCCTTCGTTTATGAATATTAATTCTAGGGCCGTTGCTGGAGCCATGAGTATTGGAGCAGGCTTTCACATTTGGAGGAGTTTTGTGCATCTATAGGCGTGCCATGTATGGTTCCAATGATATACTCCAGACATTACAATATTATCTTTAATGGCTGGGAACAGGTAGTAACAGTTGTTGAAAAAGCAGAATTATCTAACAAGATAAGCTATGAAGACGAGAATGGTGTTCCATTATGTACTGTAGTCATCAATGGATCGTAGTCTAAAAGGTCTTACAAACCCAAATAAGAGACCAAGTAAGACCTATGCATGGCAGTGACTAGAGTCACAGATAAAGATACTGTAAAATCGCAAATATATGGGACAGTCTGTATATTTATATATAGGACTAAATAATATATAATATATGCATATATATGGGACAACATGTATATACAGACATATATTATATGTCTATATATGTACCGATTGTCCTACAGTTTGGATGCCGTCCATAATTCTCGTTTTGAGGTCGTCAATGTTAGCAGGCAATGGTGGACGAAACACTTGATCCTTTATGTACCCCCATAGAAAAACATCGCACGGGGTAAGATCCGCGCTTCTTGAGGGCCAATGATGAAGAGCCTGGTCATCAGCTGCTCCTCGACCAATCCAGAGTTGCAGCAACGTCTCGTTCAGGTACCCGCGAACAGCTAGGTGCCAATGGGGTGGCGCACCATCCAACTGGAAAACAAAGTCCCCCGCCGCCTCTTCCAACTGACAGTAACAGTGAGCTCGTGAAAAAATAAAGAGCCGAAAACAGAGTCTTTGGATACAGCGCAAAACACATTCGCTTTGGCGGAAGAGCGTTCGTGTTCGGTGGTTTCATGTGGAGGCTCCTGACACCATATCCACACGTTGTGCCGGTTCACCTTACCATTCGTATGGAATGTCGCTTCATCCCTAAAAACTAGTTGAGACATGCAGGCATCGTCTACCTCGTTCTGGGCACATAAAGGAAACATCAGACCGTCCCATTCACATTGATGTGTCGAATGTGAGCTCGCTACCCCCTCGCCACCTCAAACCGCGAGTTACGAACGCCATCCAAACCATAACACTGGACATGCTGACAGGAGTGTAGAACGAGTTTGATTATCGCGTAGATATCGTTCGGGCCACTCATGGTGGTCACATTGAACATTAATGAATGTATGGTAAACAAACTTTACGGTTCCACGGTTCATTTGATTTGTCATTCAAGGTTGTAGGTTGTTTGGTTTAGATATTATAGACCTTCAAAGTTGGGGTATTCTTTTATACTCATTATGTATATAGGCATATTAATGGTACAACCTGTATATATAGACATATATTATATATGCATGTATATGGAAAGTCCTGTGTATATATAAACATATTTTATATATTACATATGCTTATATAGGGGTACATGTATATAGGAATATTTTTTATATAATATATGCATTTATAAGAACAACTTGTATACATAGACTAATATGATATATGCACATATGGGATACCTGTATATATATAGGCATATATAATATATTATTATGTAAATGGGATATCCGGTATATAGAGGCCTATTTTATATACAGCATGTTCCATAAATATTTATATATTATACATATATCATATAGGCCTATATATACTGATTGTCCCATATATATTAATATATAATATATGCCTATATATACAGGTGTCCTATGTACAGAATATACAATTTATCTTGACCACCCAAATATATCCGTAATCGGGCTCCAAATGAAAAATCGTTTCGTATAAAAATTGTTTAACTGGAAGGGGCATATAATACTGTTGTGGTGTCAACCTTATAGCATTATTTATTATTGAGATACGAGGTAGTAACATCAGTGATTTAAATGCTCCATGTATTTGTTGGTGTAAATTTCAATGAAGCTCATCAAGAACTATTCAATAATGTATCACAATGTACCAGTCTAATAAACAGATAGCTAAATACCGCCACACACATTGGGACTCATAAAGGTTCATGAAGACCCGTTGTCTGACGCCTTACAGCACGATTTCGCTGTATGGTACAGTACAGTATGGCGTTGGCACTCAGCATTTTATGTAGATGTAAACAGTGCAGGTGCCCTGAGTTGAGTGCCCCATTACACAGAGATTGTGCTTAGAGAATACAAAGGAACACACATTACATGACGACTACTCAATCAGTCATCCATGTGCAGTCGAATACAGTTCACTGCAAGGTGAGAGTCGTCGTAACGGAAACGTACACCAACAACGAGATAGGAGAAATGCTGCTCATCTATGGATAATGTAAGTTAGCAGATGAATATGTTCGTAATAATTTACAGGAAAGTGTAGTACGTTCAAGTGAGTTGTACTGAAACACACACACTCACAGTTCTGTTATTACCATTATCAATAGCTTTGTTTGCTCACTCGTAGTTCATTCAGTTGAAGGTCGGCGTAATGCTAGTCAGGCAGATCAATTCTACAGAGAGCGATACCCTGAAAATACCCCGCCATCCAGAAGGATGTTTTCCCGTCTCGTTGTGAAGCTTCGTGAAACGGGCAATTTGAACCCACAGCAATGCAATCGTTGTAGAACTCGCACAGATGAAACTGCTGAGGTTGCTGTTCTCACTTCTGTAGCAGTTAATCCACATGTCAGCACACGCGAACTTGAAGCAGAAATCAGCATTCCGAAAACGAGTGATTTCACATCGCATTATTAAGCATCATACATTACATCCCTATCATGTACACTTACCAAAAATGGCACGGGAATAATTTCCAGAATCGTGTAGAGTTCTGTCAATGGGCACATCACATTTTCGCCAACCCGGACTTATTTTCAAATATTCATTTTACCGATGCATTATTGAGCCGCCGAGAACCCACGATGGCTTTGACAGGCTGACTATCAGCGTCAATGGAGAGTAAATGTCTGGTGTGGGATCGTTGGCTTAAGATTATAGGGACTTATTTCGTGAAAGGTAACAGAAACGGCAAGGAGTATGCCACCCCTTCATACAAACAATTATTCCTGATTTCTGGAGGAGATACCTCTAAGGAACAGAATTATAATTTGGTTCTAGCACGATGGATGCCCATCAGATAATGCCGTGTATGCACATCGTGTTCTGGACCGAAAATATACTTGTTGGTTGATTGCTCATGAAGGACCAGTTTAGTGGCCTGCTTGGTCTCCCGACCTTAACCCCCAGGATTTTTTTTCTTTGGGGTTACCCCAATTGAGTTATTCCAACAACTCCAGAGGCAACATTGGAGTAATCAGTGTTGTCATTCATTCAGCGGCTGAACTTGTGTATCGTTGCCAATGGTCACAATTGTGAACATATTATATGAATTATCTACCTCTCACTGTACCTTTACGGATAGTACTAAAAACGGGCAGTAGAGAACCCACTTTCTGTGTTGTATTTAATGTTCATGTTGTGAAAGTGTACATTGTGCAACATGTTTAAATAGGTCTTGACGAGCTTCATTGAACTTTTAACCAATAGATATATGGTACCATTTAAAAAAACTGATGTTAGTACCAGTATTTCCCTAATAAATAATGCTATAAGGCTCACTCCGCAGCAGTATTATGTCCCCTTTCCAGATATACCATTTTTTTTTCATTTGGAGCCCCTGTAAGGAGTTATTGTGGGTGGTCAAGATAAATGGGAAAGGCAGTATATATATATACATAAAAGGAAAAACTGACTGATATTTAAACACCGTGGTACAATTACTGATTGTCACATCAATAAATAATCCATTGGGGCCTTTTACGCCCTTCCAAGTCGCCCAAGTCAACCATCGGGGATGTGACTGTGATGTGGAAATGGGAAATCACAACAACAAAACCACAGCCTGCTAGCCCACATATGTTGACCGACAGGGATACTTGAGCATTGAAGAAGGCGGTCGGTACAGGAACATCGCATGTCATTGTGTAATACCTTTACCCTTGAATTCCGCAGTGCCACTAATTGTGCAGCTAGCACCATGACTGTGCACCGAAAGTTACGAAAGGGGTTCGAAGCTCAGACACATGCCCATCAATCGCACATTTTGCCTGTGAACGCAAAGTGCCGTGTACGGTGTTAAAAGCGCCCCCACTGGAATATAGAAAACTGAAGACGCGTAATTTAGAGTGATGAATCACGCTATATCACGAAGCATTGCGATGGGGTGGTTTGGGTTTGACGAATGCCAGGTGAATGCTACATTGCGACCTATGCCGGATGTTCAAAAGTTCAACCACCAAACTTCGAGGGATGGTGGAGAAGCCCAACACAAATAGGTAATGTCTATCAATAATGTGGCGGAAACTCGTACTGAGTATGTTCTGATTATGCGCAGGTCAAGTACGAGGGTCGATGAAGTTAGTGGGTGTGACTGAGAATAAAACGATGTTACATGTTGGGGATTACTTTATTAGTAGAAGCAATGTTACAGTAAATGCTCAATGTGACTATCATTAACTTCATTGTAGAGCCAGTAGTGTAGTAGTAGAAAGTCCCATGTTCGCTGTAAATGTGGGGTGTGTCATGTATGATTGTAGCCGCTGCATGAATTCGTATAGCATGTTCCATCTCCGAGTCAACAGGAGTCCAATACACTACTTTGCCGACACAAGACGCACATGTCTAACAGTGTGTACTGGGCATGCGCAGATCCTCTTCGAGATTATGACGTCACAACTACTTCGTACATATCAGCATGTACTGTAACTGATTTATAAACAGATTATTGCCAACAGCCATACCATGGCCATACCGGTTGTCGTCCAATCACCGCAGTTACGCAACATTGGACGTGGTCAGTACTTGGATGGGGCACCGGTCAGGCACAACATGTGCCATTGGCTTCCCTTCGCTATTCACTGTACTCGCCAGTACTGTTACATTGCTTTCGCTAACAATAAAGTAATCCCCAACATGTAACATTGTTTTATTCTCAATCACACATACTGACTTATTCGACCCTCTTACTTTACCTACTTATACTCAGTATATTTCTTTTGGACTTCTCCATCATTCCTCGAAGTTTGATGATGGAATTTTTGAACACTCGGTATAGTGCCCATGGTGAATTTGGCAGGGATAGGGTGAAAGTGTGTGGATGTTTTTCACAGAAGGAACTTGGTCCCTTTGTAATAATATGGGGCACATTAAAGTCAGAAGGTTGTAATGTCATTATAACTGGCTGTGTGTTGTCTAGGGTAGAAGGCCAGTTCGGAGACTATAATTGTGTGTCAGCATGACAATGCTCCCTTCCTTAAAGCACAGTCGGTTCGTGAGTGGTTTGTGGACAATAGGGTTCCGGAAATGGACTGGCAAACCCAGAGTCCTGACCTCAATGCCATCGTACACCTCTGGGATGAACTGGATGGGGACTGCGCACCAGACCCCAAAAAACCACACCACTTACTACATATGATACAGCACTGTAAGAAGAATGGTCGGCCATTCCCCCGGACACGGTCTAACACCTGGTTGGCAGTCATCCTCACAGGGTTAGAGCTTTAATAAAGATCATGCATGAGCTGTATTAAAGTTCGCTACTGGGATATATATCCAAGTGTCACTTATAGGACAGTTTCATGTGGGTGCACTGACAGAAAACCGAACAAAGATTGTTTGTACATGGCCAAAAATATATTTTGTTGCCCTAACAAAATAGTTGTTGAGCAAACAAAATTTGAAAAGCAACAAAATTACTTTTGTTTATCTAAAAAAATACACATTTATATAAACAAAATATTTGTTTTGGACCAAAATAAATTAGACTTTCAACAAAAATTTTTGTTTAATCAACTGTATATATTTGTTTGGCCAGTCAATTCATTGCCTTCGTTCGAAAAGACAGCTCGAGAGTTTGTTTGTACTTTTGTGACAATAAGTATAGTAACACTGTTTGCTTAATAATCGTATAAACACACTAATGAAGCAAGTTCAACAGGAAACTGAAAAGTAAAGCTGTAAAACTTGAAATATTTGTTTTTGCATGTCGTCCAGAATTTGCAATAATTGTATTTCAAAATATTCCAATTCCATTAGTCGTCACTTTGGCTAAGGTTACTAAGATGTAGTGCTCGTATGCAGGTGCTCTATGTTAGAAATTCGGTCAAAACATCAAATGTTTTTATAACAACCCAAACTGTTTAATCTAGAAGTAGCCAGACAAATCTTTACTTGCACCAACGAAATATTTAGTTGCACCAATCAAATCTTTGTCTGGGGAAACCATATAAGAACCAAATAATAATTCGTTTTCAGCAACAAAGTATTTAATTGCCCCTATCAAAACAGAAAATTTGGTTGCATTAAACAAACTTTTTATATTTAACAAAACCATTACTCAGTGTACCTGGATACTTTTGATTAGGTAGTGTATATAGCACTCAACATATAATGTACATTAGTGTCTAATAAAATTTATTACATATAATATCAGTTACTGTCTTTAATTTATATATTTATTTCGGCCTGTTTTCGTTAGTTAAGATGTAATTAACTTACCTTGTTGTTAAAATTCACAAGGATTGAGGAAATTGGCTGTAGTACGGAGATAGGAGGCACAGCATTGCTGTCTTTTCTGTACCACAAATCTAATAGAGTAGCTTCAATACCTTGTCCCACTAATTCATCTCTCAGTAGTTGTAATTCTGATGATACTATTATTGTAGGAATAGGCCTGTAGCCATACTTTTGGCCTAAGAATACCTGAAAAACACAAAATTCAAATGCTACATTTTCAATTAAAATATTTTATAACACAAAAGACCTTTACCACAAATATAACAAACTTTTTCACCAAAACGAATGTTATTTCTAACATTATTTAAAATTAGTTGGTATTTCTGCTTGTAGATATCTGGTTTGCCAAGTGTTTAGAAACAAGCATTTGAAGCCTGAAATTTACAATTGCATCTAAGGATTGAACGACTTCATTTATTTTGGTAAAGGGTTTCTTCTGTGGGAAATGTGGGTGATTATATTCAAATTTTCCCGTTACCTTTCTCAAACTTCATAAAAACCCATTTCCACTCCAGCTAATATTATTTCTTGTAAAGTTAAGTTCAGCTTGACATGACGTGGCAGTGAGTTAAAATTATAGCCAGTCACTTTCCATCCATTGCATTCACTCCTATTCCGGCAAGAAAAATACACAGCATTAGATATGTGCCTCTGTGTGCATGCATAAATGTGTATGCACTTTTTTCCCACCCTAAATCTTTACAGCTTACACAGTGGATTACGGAAACATTGTTGCAAAATGTTCCTCTTTGTTAGGAATATTCCAGTGTCATTTTTTAGTCGGATCAACATTAACCGAACTTTGTCATTGGGTTAGGTCAGTTTTTTGAGATACAACAGTTACCACATATAACGCATTCACTGACGTCTATGTTGGTTTAAAATAATGTTACACACTGTTTATGGTTACTTTAGCACTTTTAAATTGAATATTTAAAGGTGCCTTTTCTAAATGCGTATAATATAACAAAAACATTGACATGATTATTCCTAATTTATTTTTCAATAGAAGAGCAATATTAATTTAGTGACAACTTAAATGTTCTTTATTTTACACTGCCTGACAGAGAAAATGCCACATCGTGAAGTCGTAAAGGCAGTTAGTTACATGAAGCATGCAAAGTGAATGTACATGAGCGTGTTATGCAACTGATCCTTTTATAGCCAATTTCACGAATCATAGACATCATATAGGCAGACAACCAACATGTGAATCCGTCATTCAAGATATCGTAACGCCTGTATGCAGTGAGGTTTTTTTTTTTTTTTTTTGCTGTTACTGTGTGTGAAAAATGAGCAAGCTGTTGTAACGTCTTCAGTATGTCAACGTACGTTATTCCGCCAAACGAATGAATTCACGACAGATTTCATCGTAGGTCACCGTACTGCCATTTGAGTTGGCCCTTACGCCGTACTGCAGAATAAATGCAATGTGATGCTACAACCATTGGACGCATTTAGCGACAGTGTTCCAAAGAAGGATGTGTGCATCGTTGTACGTTGTAATGAGACCGAAGCTCGGAGGCAGTCAATGGGCACAGATCGTTTCACTGAATGCCATGACGTAGCATATCTACAATTCGCGACTGGCGACATTTTATGAAGTGTGCAAAGCAGTTTGGATGCTCCGATATAAACACATAGAGTGTTGCGGAGATTGACTGAGGCAGGTTTGTTGCCCAGTCCGTTTGCTACGAAGACTACCCTTAATAGCGAGCCATCGTCATCATCGCTTATAATGGTCTAGCACCAGAGCTGCTTGGGGTGCAGAATGGAATGGTGTATTCTTCAACGACGAATCCCTTTTCCATGTCGCTAGTGGTAATTACCGTGTGAGAGTCTGGTGGCGGTATGGACTTATAGCAGATCCCTCTGCCGTTGTCGAGTGCCACACAGCCTATCATTGTGGGGTTATGGTCTGCGGTGATATGAGCCCTAACAGCCTCGTAAATCCAGTAAACTTTGTGGGAACATAATAAGTGTATATATGGGCGACTGGGGATGCTGTATTTGAAATGGGATCTATGTAGCTGTGGCTGCAGCTGGTGAGGTTTCGAGGCTCACTTGCTGAAGATCGCTTCTTCGGTGGACTTAGGGCACCTACTTCGGCTCATCTCGGAGTTATGGACGTACCCGAAGGTAGGTGAGTACTTATAACCGTTAACCCACATACATAGACTACTGTTTCTGGAAGCCGAAGCCATTTTACCAGTTTACCATTTTATCTGTATTTATTATCCGATATTAATATTTTTTTTATTCGGCAGAATACCTATGAGTAAAATGTATATGGTGTAGACATTTTACTAACTTTATCGAATTTATTAAACCAATATTTATATTTTTTAATTAGTATAAATAAAATGGGAAAATTCTTATGTTTTTTGAACCAATAACAAAAAATTATGTATAAATTGCATACAAAAATTATTTTTTAAATATGGTTTTACCAAAAAGTTGTAATATTGTTTCATATATTTTTCTTTTAATATAAAAATTACTAATTTTTAAAAAAGTTTTTTGTTAGTACAGAAAGTGTACATCTAGTTATGTGGAACCCTGAAGAACTTTCTCTCTCTTTCAACTTCTGCATTCATATCAGTTTATTGTTTGATCGGTATGTTTTACTTTAAATATTTGAACTCCCTGAGTAAAAATTAGCTATTTTAGTTAATAACAAAATATCGCAAAGTTTTTAATTAAAGTAATAATGGCATGATTAACTCCCTGTCTCGAGTTATGCCATAAGCATAGCATGGTTCCCTAGGACCTACCTGCCAGGGCACATATGCCCAGCATTCCAAAACACTTGCAAGGACAGCACAAATAAATAACAAATGTGTTATAATTATAATCGATTAAGTTTTAAATCGATATATTTTGAAATATTGACGCCTCTGGCGTCCCTATATTTTATTAGTCAGAACACACGCTCTGGCGAAGCTCGCAGGCGAACAACGACAAAAAAAGATTAAGGGTTAGCGGACGTGCCGGAAGAGTGACGCCAGGAGAGCGCGACCACGCCTCGCAGCTGCAAAGGCATGCTACCAAAGGTTTCTGCATGTGCAACTGTTCCTGCACATGCAGACGACATCCAGAGACAACGGAAGGCACCAGGGCGTGGACACAGCTGCATTTTGCAGCTGCCCAAGGGACACAGAGATCCCACCACCAGCTGCATCTGTCCCGGGCTTGTACCACAATAAACCATGAGAGCTTTTAGTGGGCGTGCTGGGGAGAATAACGACACAATAACCGGAGGCATAAGTGTGCCGAACCAAAGAGGCCACCCAAGAGTTCCCGCACATGCAGAACGGAACAATAAACTTCCAGGCCAGAATCAAGGGGCGACGCCAGGCCGACTGCAGACCACAGGAGCAGCAGCCACGTGTTTTACGACTCAGGGGGGATGCGGCAAGCACCCCGGCCACATGCAGGGACGGTGCAAGTTGAATATGGCGATGGAGCCTACAAAACCACAAGAAGGAGGGAGGAATGGATCAGTCAGTCTAGGATCGAGCAGTCAGGCAGTCAGTCGGGGGACCTGAAGCGAGACGTCCGGGTCGAAGCCGGACGAAACCAGTGTGAGGATCGGGCAGTCAGTTGAGAGACGTCAACGAGTCAGTCAGTCGCAGTCAGTCGAGGATCGAGCAGTCAGTGAGTCAGTTGGAGGACCTAGAGCGAGATGTCCGGTTCCGAACCGGACGACATCAGGCAGTCAGACGCGAGCAGTCAGTTGAGAGACGTCAACGAGTAAGTCAGTCGGAGTAAGTCGAGGATCGAGAATGCATCAAGATGTGGACCTCAGTCGGAGGCCGTCAAACGGGATGTACGGCGGGAAGAATTCGAGAAAAGTCAGTCAGACTTCATCAAAACAAGAAGGGTGGACCGGGAGCCGAGAGGAAACGAGTTCGCCAAATGCATCAAGACGTGGACCTCAGTCGGAGGCCGTCAAACGGGACGTACGGCGGGAAGAGTCCGAGAAAACGGCAGCCGGCCGTCGCCAAACGAAGAGTGCTGAGTGGACCCGGGAGGAGGAGTTCCGAGAGCAGGCGTCGGGACGCCCCACCAAGCGCCGGAGCAGTTCCAAGTCGCCAGCCGAGGGAAGACAGCGCCGCAGTGTCAGATAAGTAGTTCTACACCAGGTGTGAAGAATCCTGCCCCCCCTCCCACGACGCCAATCGCGGCGTCAAACCATACGTAGCCTACATAGAAAAAGGGGAGGGGAGTTGTCTCGTGAGTTCATGTACCAGTTAACCTGTTCAAGCAACAATAAAACTCGATTATGTGAACTCGCAAATAAAGTGTAATTTATTAGTAAATTGGACCTAGAGACAACAGTGTCGACGTATTCCTACGCCCTATCACTAAGGGCTAGCATCAAGTGCTGGCGCCTCACGCTGCAGAGCAGATTCAATACCTACTTCCAAACTTCAGCATTGGCAGGTATCAATATAAGCAACTCAAAAATAACTTTACATATATATATATATATATATATATATATATATATCCCTTCAGCAGCGAAGTCTCCAGCCGCCACTAAATAATATAAGTAATAATATAATAAAAGTAATAATATACTATAAGTAATAATATAATATAAGTAATAATATACTATAAGTAATAATAAAATATAAGTAATAATATAATACAAGTAATAATATAAGTTTAAGTAATGATGTAAATATAGAGTAATTTCTCTTTTTTTTTTATTCAGACTGTACAGTAAAAAAACGTAATCTACTAATGATTTTGGGTGAATGCTTCCGTGTATAAGCATATTGAGCACATGCAAGAATGCTCAAGTTTATTTCTCCTCCCCATAGACAGATGCTTGCTTTCCATACATTTATTTGGGAACAAGTTCAATGTTTGGTAATATTTTTCCCTGGGCAAGTAGAGGTAAAAAACATTTGTGTGTGTGTGTATATATACACACACACATATATATATATATACTCACATACACTGAAGAGCCAAAAAAAAACTAATACACCTGCCTAATATCGTGTAGGGCCCCCGCGAGCACGCAGAAGTGCCGCAAGACGACGTGGCATGGACTCGACTAATGTCTGAAGGTATGCAGGAGGCATTGAAATCTGCGCCAATTTGAGAAAGTGTTGCACGTCAGTCAGGTTTAATGATTCTCGCCAGTCGTCGTTTGTCCCATTCGTTCTTGATCTTTTTCCGGCCGCAGCGATGTCGAAGATGTGATGTTTTACCGGATTCCCGATATTCACGTTACACTCGTGAAATTGTCGTACCCGAAAATCCAAATTTTATCGCTACTTTGAAGATGCTTTGTCCCATCTCTCGTGCGCCGACTATAACACCACGTTCAAACTCACTTAAATCTTGATAATCTGCCATTGTAGCAGCAGTAACCGAGTTAGCAACTTTGCCAGACGCTTGTTGTCTTATATAGGCGCTGCCGACCGCATCGCCTTACTCTGATTGGTTCCATACCTCTGTTATTTACATACACACGTCTATACCAGTTTTTTTGGCTCTCCGGTGTATATATATATATATATATATAATCGTTTAGCGAGTTTCCGGGGGAAAAAATTACACAGTTTATTCTGAATACTCTATGTTGTAATGTTCCAACCACTACATAACAAATCGTCCAAACCGCAGCATTTCGTTATTAATATTTACAACTGCAACCCTCTGACTTTCACTCTCTCTCTCTCTATCTTTTCGTACAAGCAGCAGAAAGTGGCTGGCATCCAGAGCATCGAGGACTAGCTCCTCGGCTACGTGACATCTGTTTCGCGTATCATGTCCATGCGAACATGCATGCATGCAAACACGCCACTTTGATTTTTTTTATTTGCCAAACTGCTTTAAGTTTCATTTTCTGCTAGAGAGTGCGATGAATAAAAATTCAATGATGATGTCACATTGCTCGCTCGGGACATCTCCGGCTCTGCAGGTATATTATAAAGCAACCAAGGTTCGTGTGACAGCGCAGTTTTTTATCCGATTCGAAATGTGATAGAGAGTTTTCTCTCTCCTGAACTTTGTAGCTATCATTCTGGTAAGTTATATTCTGCTCAGCGTTTCCATCACAGTATACAAGCTACGCACAAGGTCGTACTCGTAACTGTAAATTTATTTTCCCACCAAAGTCAACATTTGCTTACATTTCACATACCTTTTCAGACCAGCGAGTCGTTTGAGTATATGTTCCATAACGCATGGCCTTTTTATATTTAAATACACCTAACATAAAAATATCTTAAAATGTTGGTAATGTAGCATTTAATTTTCTTTTCTATGCCACGTGCATGTAAAGTTAATTTATTGTGCAGCACCCATACAAATATTTTTACATATTAATTCTGTACATTTCATGTCCCATAGATATCAAGATGAAGCATTCTTTCAACAGTGTGCCTGGCCAACTTCGTATTTGGTTGTACCATCGCTGACGCTAGCTGTGCTGTCTACGTAGTCAGCGTTGCCATTTGCTTTACCTCAGATCGATTCTGCAAGTGTCGCTTCTAAAATAAAACCATAGTTTTCAACCATGATGTGTAAAAACATGAAAAGAATTGATGTAAAATGAATACAGATCGTAAGACAAATAAGGCACAAATGGTAGAGTGTCATTTGCTAGGAATGACAATTTGCGGACACATACAAAACCTTGAATGTCTTCGGCTCCTTTACATGCTAAAATGTGTCGTGTTTGGTCTCCTTCGCCACATCATACGAGTATACTTCCCACTGCATAAAGAGTTGGAGGTGATCATCTGCCATCATGCGAGCAACCAGCGTACAAGTGGCAGAGCGTGGCAGAGTGTGGCAGAGCGTGGCAGAGTCTGCGAATATTAATGCCAGTAGTTTCATGGAGTCCGAAACCACTTCCTGCCTCAATATAAAGATATATGTTGCACGAAAAAAGAGCAGCTTGTCAAAATATATTGGCGCATATTTGCCTCGCATGAGGAAAAAAACCGTTGAGCAGCTGCCCAAAGAAGTACGAGAACTGCTTCTAACTAAATTTAATATGTTGCTCGAGTGTAATTACATGAATCTAGCATAGTTCGATGAAGGAATTGACAAAAGTGCATTCAAGACTTTGAATATGCCCACGTTTGAGAATGATAAAAGCGAAAAGGTCGTAAAAGCCTATATAGGAAAATATGCGAAGTGGAATATAAGTACAAAACCATGGATCGGAGTGGGTTTTGTTGAAATTTAATTACCTATAGCTACGAATCAACAAGCCGGAACCACTATATGCCTCGTCATAAATCGAGCTACCAGAATTAATCAAGATATGTGAGGCCGTAATAAACTCAAAAAAATATCCGTGGCCACATATGTTTAAATTGGGTGATTTTGTTCTCTTGCGTGGAAGGTGAACATAATGAGGGCGTAAACCAGCCAAGAAAATCAGGGCTTAGAGGTAGCAGTGCTTAGAAGAATGCCTAAAATACTGCAAGGAAAATGCTCCAGTAAGAATTGGGATGCCACAACCAACGAAGGATGGAAAGCCTACATTAATAAAATTGCAAAATTTCCACAACATGAATAAATTGTCATCTACGCAGACATTGAGGCTATACTCAAAAAACATTAAGAATTGCGAACCAGAACCCAGTCACCCGTACACGTATGTATACCAGAAACATAAGGCAAACCGTTTTTGTACATAAATGAATGTGGACAGTAATGTTATTCATGAATCGCTCATCCCCACTGCTGAATAAACAACTACTGTACAGGGGACCAGATGCACAGATGCATTTAATGGAAGCAATTATTTATATCGACAGTGCAGTCAAAGGTATTTATGCCTATTCAAAGCAGATGATAATTCTCACACAGACTGAAAAGGCGAATCATGCAAGGGCGACGATATGCTCTACTGTGGATGTGTTTATGTGAGGTGGTTGGAACACTCGAAGCATGACGACTCCTGTAAACTTTTTGAAAATAAGAAATACCCTTTGTTAAATTAAATATTCTGATTTCTTCTGTCATGGTCAGAACACATGTGTGCATGCATGCATGGCTGCACACACCACTTATACTGGGGCACACATCACATAGACGAAGCTGGCCCTCAATCCTCTGGTTTACAGCTCGAGACAGCTTGTGATCCTGCATTTGAGATATTAGCCATTTAAATAAAAATAATTTTTTGTCAAATACAATGGTTTATTTTGTGCATGTAGTGGTAAATTTATATAATCTTCTTAAAGTATACGGCATATATATTTCTGGTAAAGTTCCTTCAAGTTGCTTTAAGGTATTTTATTCACATCACCTAAAAATATAACATTATGGCACCCTTGACACAAGACTAGTTCGGCCAGGTCACTAATCCCCCGCCCACACTTTCTCCTGCTGTCTCTCCGGTCGAGTGGTGGCCATCTTGAATTTTAACTTTCTCTGCCATTTTGTTTCCGAATTCGTTCCAGTGTCTTTAACAAGAGTGCACCCCTGGCGACCACCATCTTGTGATTTTTCATTTGTCTTTGTTTAGGCAGCAAATTTGTTTGACATATTTCCGATGTTACCTGAGAGGGCCGCACCGGGGTTCGAAGCCATATTTGTTTCTCTCGTCGCTTATTGGGAGGTGCTATTTATAGATTTTATTCCCTACTGAATTTAAGAACAAATATCAATTTGCTATACATGAATGTTTCGCCTCTATCATCTTATGTATTAAAATGTAACTTAAAAATAATCTAGATGGAGGAGCCTCGATCTTGCAGACTCTGTGTTGGTAGAAAAATTGTCCTAATCGACTAAGCTAATGGGTCAACAAGCAATAAAAAGTTTGAGTGCTACTACTGCAACCAATTTTATACACACGCATATATACAATGGAGAGCCAAAAAAACTGGTATAGGCGTGTGTATGCAAATAACAGAGGTATGGAACCAATCATAGTAACACGATGTAGTCGGCAGCGCATATATAAGACAACAAGCGTCTGGCAAAGTTGCTAGATCGGTTACTGCTGTTACAATGGCAGGTTGTCAAGATTTAAGTGAGTTTGAGCGTGGTGTTAATGTCGGCGCACGAGAGATGGGACATAGCATCTCCGAGGTAGAGATAAAATTAGGATTTTCGCGTACGACCATTTCACGAGTGTACCGTCAATGTCAGGAATCCAGTAAAACATCAAATCTTCGACATCGCTGTGGCCGGAAAAAGATCGTGAACGAATGGGACAAACGACGACTGACGAGAATCATTAAACGTGACAGACGTGCAACACTTTCTTAAATTGTCGCAGATTGGATTTGTGGACTGCCCTGCAGGATTCATGGTGTGAATTGCCTCCTGCGTACTTTCAGACATTAGTCGAGTCCATGCCACGTCGTATTTCGACACTTCTGCATGCTCGCGGGGGCCCTACACGATATTAGGCAGGTGTACCAGTTTTTTGGCTCTTCAGTGTATATATATATATATATATAGAGAGAGAGAGAGAGAGAGAGAGAGAGAGAGAGAGAGAGAGAGAGAAGTGTTACAATTTCTCAAAGTCAGTGGGCTTAGCCAGGTTCGTTAAAGGATGGAGGTCTTATTTAAATAAAAGAGTTCATAGCAATTTCCTAATTTATTTCAAAGAAAATACTCTCGTCTCAATGTCACACAATACATTGATATATCTTGCTATTTACAATTAATGAATTCAATCAGTAGAATTTACAACTACCTCAAAGAAAATAATGTAATTAAATAACTAAAATAAATCCCAATAAACAGTTTATCATAGGACATTGAACTACTTTATAAATTTTATGTCCATTTTTGACATATCCAATATTTACAATAAAATCTGTATCACAAGTTCATAAAGTACCACCTCAGTTTAGTCCAGGTCCCACCAGTCCGCAATGTTCTTGAGTTCTCCGAGCGCCCTCATACACAGAAGCCTTCACTCGTCAGGTTTCACGCCCTCGCGTCCAGTCACACCACAAAAGCTCGTCTGTCATCGTCTCGCAATCTCTTGCCATCGTCCGTCCTCTTCACCGATGTCCCTCGCCTCACAGGAATTCGTTTGGTTACCGCACTCAGTAAAAGTATTCTATGCAAGACTACTAACCCTCGGGCCACTGCGATTTTTATATGGTCATAAGTCATCGCCCAGAAATTTTCCAAATGCCGCATTGCGCCGAGGGTCCTAGTTATCAACATATTCTTTCATAACATTCTAGGTTGTCGTCTTCTCCAGCAGGGGGGAGGAGGGTGTGCGACACCAGCCAGATCAGCTGTCAACCATTCCCTGCTGCCGGCGACGGAATAACGAGCTGGTCTGCTTGGGTTAAAGGGAGGGTCGAGATGGATCAATCCCTACATAACTGAATCCGCGCATAGTGCACGTGTTTCGTGCGTCGGTCGATGCATAACACTGCTCATCCCTTAAGTATGTTCTTGCCGAACAGACTCTCCAACATCTGGACCTTCGTACAGCACCAGTCGGTCGATGTGGGCAACTTTAGGTTTCGCCCGAGAGGCCTGTCAACGTATCTGGTAGACCACATATTTGATGTGTTTCAGGATGCTGTAAGGGATTTCCCAAAATTTCTGTAGTTTTGTGCAACATCCCTTCTGCCTTTGAGGGTTGTACAATCACACCAGCTGACCATCGTGAAAAACTTCTTCAGGTATTCTCCGGTCATATCGTGTTTTCATTCTGTCACTGGTAATTTTAAGGTGCCATCGGGCAAAATCGTGGATGTCAACTTACCCCTGTTGTAGTTTGCGGAAATATTCTGTGCTGGCAGCTTCTTCTTCCACTGGATATCCGAATAGCAGGTCCCCAGGGGGATGGCGCTCTCTCCAAAACAGTATTCTTGAATGTGTTACCCTTGTTGACTCGTGAAATGCTTAACGCTCTGCCAGGAGAAATAAGGGTACTTCCGAGTCCCAATCCTTCTGGTTATCTTCCGCGAAGTTCGCCAGGTACGGTACAAGGGTACTATTTAGCCTCTCGGCCATTCCATACGACTGTGGGTGTAATGCTGTGGTGCGGGTTTTCTTCACTCCCAAAATCCTCATTACATCTTTGAAAAGAGCAGCATGAAAATTTCGTCCTTAATCAGAATGAAGCTCGAGTGGCACTCCTAACCTGGAGAAAACATGTTATACAAGTGCATCAGCTACAGTGTCAGCCTCTTGGTTTGGAACTAGTATTACATAGGGCTACTTTGTAAAATTGTCTTGCACTACCAGATGGTGCCTATTGCCCCTCTCTGTGACTGATAACTGTCCGAGAATGTCAACCACCATCCTCTCGAATGGGACCCAAACATTGTATTTCTCAAGGGCCCCTCGTCCCTAAATCCTCGAACCCTTCCTCGGAGTACAGGCATCACACAGACGGCACCATTTCTCAACATCCTGCCGACAATGCAGCCAATAGAATCTCATTCGTACTCTGTCGAGACCACCTGCTTCTGTGTTGTGCAGTTGTCAAAGCACTTGTGGGATTTGGCACTCTGGTAGGACCAATTGTAACAGAATTTGTATCCCATCATTACTTTCCCAGTTCCTGTAATCTACACCATTCCATAGTACAAGGGATTTCTACTGTGACCAGTATGCCTTGACTGTCAGTCATTGGCTGTAAATTTCCTCCCATCTTGATCGAAACCCAGCTTATTTCCACTCCAATATCGGCTGTAAGGTGGAGTCAGTTTGTTGATCATTTATAATATCCTTATCGTACCGTGTCGACAACCCATCACAAGATATAGAGCCTTGAATTCTTGACATCCTTGTCTTCTATGATACACCACCTTCTTCCTCCTGGCATTCACTATGGTGACAGAATGATTCACTGGGTCTCCTGGAAAGTGCATCCGTATTGCTGTGAAGGCATCCTGACCTGTGATGTATTTCAAAGTCATATTATTCCAGGTACTGTATCCACCAGGCTATTTTATATTCGGTGTTATTGAAATTTAGTAGCCAGCATATTGAAGCATGATTAGTTCTTAGGATGAAGTGTGTGCCATAAAGGTATGGGTTAATATGTGGAATTGTCTTCGCCATGGCCAGGAGCTCCCTGCGTATCATACAGTAATGTTTCTCGTGTTTGTGTTGTACCTTACTTAAGTATTCCAGTGGCCTCTCCTTTCCATCCTGGATCTGAGATAACACAGCCCCAATACCTACATCACTATCATCTGTATCCAGTATGAATTCACCCTCTCTACTCGGAAAGCCCAGCACTGTGGGAGATAACAGAATTTCCTTTAGTAATTTGAAAGCAACTTCGCACTCAAAGGTTCCAATAAAATTTAATTTTTGCATCAGTCAGTTCATGCAGAGTCTTGGCGATCTTGGTGAACTGGGGCACAAATCGACAGTAGTAGAGACAGAAGTGCAGGAAACTTTGCACTTCAGTTTTATCATTTGGTAGAGGCCAATCTCTTATTACTCTGGTTTTCTCAGGGTCTGTTTCAATCCCATGGGCCAACACAATATAGAGCAAGAAATTAATTTTTTTTTTGGAAAAATTGGCATATATTATGTACCAATTTCAGATTGGCTGCTGCTACTTTCTGAAACACAGAGTCTAGGTGTACCAGTTCTCATCATATGTCCTTCCTGTGACCACGATATAGTCTAGGTATTCCTCCTTGCAAATTTCCAGGGGCAGAACTTTCTCCATTAACCTTTCAATTAATGTGGCAGAGGTATTGCCTAGCCCAATGAACATAAGCTTAAATAGCCAAGTTTCTTTCCCTTGGACACAAAAAGCAGCCTTTTCTTAGTTTTCTGGGGCCACCTCGCACTGCAATTACATACTCCTCATATCCAAAGTAGAAAACCACTGTGAACCTGCTATTTATGGAAGTGAATAAGAATCATTATTTGACATTTTTTAAGTTGGCAGTAATCAACACAAAATCTCAAAGAGCCATATTTCTTTTTAACAAACACAATAGAAATTACCATGGACTGGCTGATGGCTCTATCACATCCAACTCTTTCATCTCATTTCGAATACTGCCAACCACATCATGTGAAGCTAGTGGTAGTCACCTTGGAGGCTGCTTTATGGGCCTGGCATCCCCCATACTGATATGATGGTATGTAACATTAGTTCTGCCAAGGGCATTATGCTCGCATGAGAAAGCACCCCTATTTATCATTAGTTATTCTGAGACAGGCTTCACTTGTCGCTAGTTGAAGTATTCTCCGGTTCGTGATAGCAGTATCCCCAGTTCATCTGGAATGGAACATTCGGTAGTTTGTGGCATCGAAGCTTCAGGAACATTTGAAGTACCTGTGAGACTTGCTTTCAACCCCTATTGTGGCCTCCTCCTCAAGACTAATAGCACTGTCAGATTAATTAATATTTCTTACTGGAAAACTGTTAGCCCTTGCTAAAATGACACCGTCTGATAGAATGCCATATTTATAGAATTGTTCGCTTATTCCCATTTGCCTGGCCAATCTTTCCTGGCATCTGCCTGGAATAACGATTTTGCTAGAAGCAGGAATTATTACATTCAGCTGATTATGCAATACAGGACAGGTCATTGGTGAGGATACTTCTTGTTATGATGACATTGCCAATTCGGTATTGCCTGCCTGTAGTACCCCCAGTCGAGTGTCAATATAGCATCCAAGCTTACATAACACATCAAGTCCCAAAAGACATTCGTCCTCTATTACTACTATGTAAATATTGTGCTCTATGCTAATGTTATCATGCTTTAAGAGTAACCTTATATTGTCTCTAACTGGTGTGGTATCGCCTATTACTGTAGTTAAATAGCCATGATCTATGCTCTCATCGAACAGTCGCTGGGAAGAAGGCCAGAGAATGTCTGGTCTTACCACTGTTATAGTCGATCCTGTGTCAGCGACCATCTGACAAGGAACATAATTTGTGATCTCCACCAGTACGGCATCCAAGTCCTGTTTCACTGAACGCACCTGCAAAAACATTGGGGCCCTCCTTCCAGCAATCACCAACATTTGTCCATCAAGATCGGTGCTTACAAGTTTCCCGAAGAGGTCGCACTCTCACCTGCCCCTTGCTACCTGCTTCCAGATTGCTGCTACTGTTGTTGCTGCAGCTGAAAACAGTTGGCTCTCAGCTGCCCTGGCTGTCCAAAATACCAACATTCATAGATTTGAGGGGGGATTGCAAATCTCTGTAGCAGGGACCGTAGAAGCGATGTCCCTAATGGTCATCTGTAATTCCTTCAGCATGCTCTTGTTGCTGTCGTCCTCATCTTCATTCAGCATCACTGCCCACACCGAACATCGAGGCACTGACGCCTGCCTTGCTTAATGCCCCTCCAGTGCTCGGGCCAGGGCATTGTGAATTGTGTGAGGCGCAACGAGATGTACGGCTTGCAGCACCTCGGTATCAACGATAGCTTCGACGAAGAAGCCGACTACTATAACATCTCATGCCTCTTCAGAACATACCTCCAGAGACATTTGTGACAGACTCTCGATGTCCTGCCACAGCTCCTGAAGTGGTCCCCTGATCGATGGATGCGGCTTCGCAGTTGGGCATGGTGGGCTTGTCCGCAGGTATCAGTCGCCAATTCACAGCTCCAAGCCATGTAGAGTACTCTTGTCAATGTTGTTCAGGCATGGACTGCAGTATGCTCAGTGAAGGATCTCTCAGTACAGCCGCAAGGTAGTATACCCGCTGCTCGTCAGTCCAGCCATTCAGGGCGGCAACAATCTCGAACTGGTGCTGCGGTATTCGCACCAAGGTTTCAGTCCATCATGGGGAGCAGCCTTTATTGTGACACCTTTATGCACCTCTGGCAGAGGCATTCCCACACTGCAGAACTGCTGGGTCTCTCCTGCGATGGGTGTATTGGCAGCGACCACTACTTTCTCCTCACTGCCCACATTTTCCCATTCAGTTGGGGTCGATTTCAGCACCTCAGCCGCTGCATGTCTTCTCCCCTGCTGCTAAAGGGAATTCCTGCTATTCCTTCTTCAAGGCACTCACCTCCTGGTCCTCCTTATTCTCTTCACTGTTCAACCATTCATTCACACTTCCAATTTTCTTTTTCACACGGTATATTTTATTATTTACTAACACATATACCTTCTATTTTTCTATCCACATTGTCTATTTTTCTATCCACTTTTTCATCCACACTCTCTCTTACACAGTTTTTTCTCATCTAACAGTTCCCTTACACTGTCTATTTTACTATTTACATTTTCATTAACATTTTCTACAAAATTATTTATTTGACTTTTACCATTTTCTTTAACACTATCTGCAACACTATTAATTTTATATTTACATTCTTGTTGTCAATAAGAATTCGGCTACCCAGTCCTTTGATCAAAGCACAGAGTGCTTTCATTTCTGCCAACATTTTCCTCGTTAGCATTCCCAAATGTCTTAATAATTTTTTGACCTACTACTACAACTATTATTATTTCTACAAAATTATGCTACCAGTAAATATCCTACTGTAACCTTGGTTCAAAGTTATTATTATTTATTTATTTTAAATAAAATGCATCCATCCCACTTCTGACACCATTGTGTCAAAATGTCTCGAAGTCAGTGGGTAGAGTCGGGTTTCGTTTAGGGATAGTGGTCGTATTTAAATAAAAGAGTTAATAATAGTTTCTCAATTTATTTACAACAATTACAAACCAAATTCACTCAACACAATACCTCATTAAATTGTTATCACTTACTATCTACAATTAATGAATATAATCAATACAATGTCAAATACCTCAAAGAAATTAATGTTATTCAATAATTAAAATAATTTCCAATACACTGTATATCAAAACCTATTAAATTTCTTTATAAATTATATGTCCTAGTTTTACAGCTGTGATATTTACAATAATGTCCATATCACATGTTCATACAGTATTGCCTCAGTTTAGTCCAGGTCCCACCAGTCTGCAATATTCTAGAGATTTCCGAGCACAGTAGCCTTCACTCCTCGGGTATCACACCCTCTGGTCCATTCACACCACAAACACCTAGGCCACTGTTGCCTCGCAATCTCCCGTCGTCATCCATCCCCTTCGCCGATGACCTTCGCTGAACCAGATGTCGCTTGATTACCACACTCAGCCAGTTCGCTTCCACGAAATGACTCCCGACTCTACAGCCGCGGTGGTATTTAGAGTGTCGTCAGCGTAGCCGAGAAATTTCTCAAAAAGAAGCATTACGCCGAGGGTCCTGGTTCCCAGAATATTCTTGTGCTTCCTCTAAAGTCGTTGACTCCTCCAACAGGGAGTGGAGGGTCTTTGATNCCCCCCCCAGCTCCCAGGTGATATGTTGGGGCAGACTGTCTGGAAGGGAAGATGTGGGTCGGGGGGGTTCTGTCCTCCTGCAGCACCAGCCCGTGCGTAATGGGAGCTCGCGCCTGAGGCGAGAGGTTACGCACGTAACAATATGTAGCCTACTTCCAGATTTTATTTGTTTTGAGTGCTTTAAACATTGCATGCAATATAACTGTTGGCCTAAGGATTTACAACCTGGAGTCATAGTGTTCGACCAATGCATATTATTTTAATAGCTTATACGGATAAGACAATTAAAGTGATGCCAAACATTTATTATATATTTAATACTGGCTGTGCCCGCGGCTCCACTCGCGTGGACTACAGAATTATTGTTTAGGTTTTTTTTAATAAAGTTGAATTTTACTTAGCTTTAATCTTCTTTACTCTATACATATTATAAAACTCAACATCTCGGTAAATTTAAATGGTAAAAACACTTATTAGTATTTCTCTGTTATATATACATATATGCTACCGCGTAGTTTTTTTAGGGTATTTTTATTCTACACAATTTTTTTACTACATGATAGTGTTCCATCTGTAATGGTTTATACAGTGTATTGCAAGAGAGCGCTCTGGCAGCAAACTTTACCAAAAAAAAAATTTTTATTTCAAAAACTTTAATTATTAATAACTCCAAAAATTCCATAAACCCTTGACCCAAAACTTAAGACCCTCGACCTAAGACCCTTGACCCAAGACCCAATAAACTTGACCCAAGACCCAATACCCTTGACCCAAGATCCAAGAAACTTGACCTGAAACCCTTGACCCAAGACCCAATACCCTTGACTAAGACCCTTGATCCTAAGACCCTTGATCCCAAGACCCTTGATGTTAAGTCTGTGTACGGTGCTAAGAGCAGTGCTAAGTGTGGTGCTAAGTGTAGTGCTAAGTGTGGTGCTAAGTATAGTGCTAAATGTGGTGCTAAGTGCAATGCATGTGGTGCTAAGTACGGTTCTAAGTGCAGTGCTATGTGTGGTGCTATGTGTAGCACTTAGTGTGGTACTAAGTATAGTGCTAAGTGCAGTGCATGTGGTGCTAAGTGCGATGGGTGTAGGCAGTGAGATGAAATAAAATCCCCATATATGAAAAATTAATTCTAGAGTCCTACTTCTAAATCCGAAAGGTGAATATTTTTATTCAATAATCTCGCTTAAAAATATATACAGGCCCTCGGTATATTTCATTGCTTCCTGGGTAAACTTTACCAAACAGAAATTTTTGTAACATGTGTATTAGCACTTTGCACTAGTGCCTAGCACCACGGCGAGCACCCATCATGCTTCCCAATTGGTCGTTGCGTGACTTGGACTTTGTACAGATTGTCCGCGAAGGGATACAAATAAAATTAGTTCCAAAAATTTGATATAAGCTAGAAACGCACCTGCTTCGTTGCATTCTGCCTTGTGAATTTGCTGTGTAAGATTCCGAGTGCTTCTCTACGGTAATCTTGAATCTATCAACAAGTTCATTCGGGTCGTCGGGAGAATCATCATCTTTCTCATTGGATACTTCATCAACACTGTCGTCATAGTCATTATCAACAATGCTGTTTTCATGATCGTCTTAACCTCCTGTTTCACTCATTTTAATAAATTTACTTTTATTTGTAGCAGTAATTGTGAAGTTATTCGATTTCACGCGAAAGTCTTACTAGTGTATATTTCGCGCGAACCACTCTACTGCACGACACAGGTCACTCATTCAATTTTTAGCATTAATTATCTCATCATAATCGCCTGTGGAATTAGTACCCATCGATGCAGCAAGAGGTATTGACGGCATCACTTGCTGACTCTCAAAAGACGAATCTTTGCATTTTTTGGCGTATTTCTTCAATGTATCGCCTTGCATAAACTACATATGTCCATTGCCGTAATATTTCCTCATGAGAAGAGGATTCCTTGTACAGGTGGTTCTCTCATGTTGCCCAGCATTTTGACTGAAGGTGAAAACTCGATCGCAGAATCGACACCGACAACAATCAGGCAGCGATGATGCAGGTCACGGCCCCATGTTCGTTGAAGTCAAAGGCACGCCTTCGTATGCACAGTTCATCTTCACAGTATAACGAGAGAGCGCTTGCAATTCGATCTTAACCTCACGTTGTCAGACGACAAATGTAATTTTACGACATAAAGTCGATTATTTTTATAGTAAAGAGCCTAGCTTGGGCCCACAGAAGGCCTTCTGCAATAAATATATTTTAAAAATGTCAAAATAGAATAGGGGGGGGGGGCACTTAGAGAAAATCCTCATACTCGTTCACTCCAGAAGAATACACGCAGATACCACAACATATGTGTATGTAGGTATATAAATATTAATAGCCTTTATACATACGTGTATATATAAAGATATAAATATTAGTTAGGAATATTCATAGTTATGTATAGAATTAATTTAAAATTAATTTATATTTATATATAAATATGCCGACAAACATATTAAAAATAATATTTTTTTACAAGCTCCCTTTCTTTTCAGTAAACGATAAAGATGTACTCTTGCCTTTTGACGAGATTCTTCACCCATAGCGAATTGTTTATTCTATAGGAGATAATTATAATTCTGAACTCTTGCTGAGATTGCACAAAGCTTTCGCAGTAATCCAGAGCAATTTGAAAAGGTCTGCTGATGAATGCGAAGTACGGTTTAACAAAGGTGGTAAATTAGTCACTATTAAGTTAGGAGATAAGGTGATTCTTAAGAATGAAATAGTATCACGAGGATTGAACAGGAAGTTTGTTGTTAAGTGGTTTCGGCCTTGCCAGGTGATAGAACCAAAATCACTTGTAAACTTTAAGATTAGGGAAATTTAGGGTCGTACGGAGAATCACGCATGAAAATAGGAAAATACATTTTAAGAGTATAGACTTTATTAAATCACGGTTGAATGGCCGACCGACAAGAAATCGGGCTAATTTACGAAGAAACACCACAAGGAGATAGTGATGTCGATGTGAGTATATGAGTGAATATCGACTTCCCCCGTTTTACAATAACATGGGTGTAACTGAAGGCCCATGGCAAGCCGGAAAGTCCGGCTGCACCAAGGTTCGAACGTGAATCATATAAGTTAAGAAGCAACGGTCCAGTCCCAGACATCCCCTGGGTTATTGACTAGTTTCTAAGGTTACATAGTCTTAGAGAACTCTTTGTACAGGTAGGTTTCCGTGGTGATGCAGACCGCTTGCATGTTTGGTGGCAGTTTATTCATAGGTTTATGTGGTGTGGTATTGTGGTGAGATGTTGCGATTTCAGAATATGAAGTTAGACAGATGTTATCGTATACGAAAATAAAGTATTATTGTTTGTTTAGGGAGATTTGATGTATATTAGGAAAAACATTAGGAAAGAGCAACGTAAGCATTTAGTAGTTTTTATGTGAAATAAATGGGGATAATAAGATGATTGTAAGAAAAATAAAACCGGAAATATGTAATATAGAGAGATTTAATTTTTTTGGTGTGTTTAATATTAAATTATTATTTGAGTTGTTAACATGCTACAGACATCTTTTTATGTGAGATTTATGGAAATTCTAAAACACATGTCAAATGTAGTGGTTACACTAGCATTTAACAGTAGTTTATACAGTTATTTATGACCATTTGTTACAAACTGCAAAAGTATTGCTGGCAACATAACTACATCATTATTTGGTAATATTGTTTAATACTATATTTTCGCATTAGTTTCAAAACTTACCATGTCCATTTGGTTGGGAACATAACTAGCCATGTAATCCGACCAATATTGAAAGTTGCCATATCCATTATATTTATTTTAATTACTCTATACCTATTGGTACAGTTTTAATGTTATTACTAAATAAGTTAATATAATGGTAGCATTGAAAAAATCGTTCAATAGTTATTATATTACGAGAAATACATTTTTACCATTATCACAAAAATATTTTAAGTGGACATAGCCAGTTTAACTTCTATACCTCTCAAATATATTTATGGATGTCATTTTCAGAGTGACATTTCATTATGTAAACGGTGCTTGTGATACATTCTTAGACACTACAAAAGTGTGTAAATGGAAAATTAAATATAATGTTACTTATTACTTTAGGAAAAGCATAATATATATATAAGTACCACAAAGTTGGGTCCCATAGATAATTTCTGGCAGTTTTCAATTTCTTTCATGCAGAGCTCAGTCGTCATATGATCGTCAGTGGCCTCATCTCTTACGCCCCACCTCATGTCCACAACCTGAAATATAAAAACACTTTTATTAAGAAAAGCTTTTATTTTAAATATATTACAGTTTAGTAATATTATTTTTAAAATATTTTACTAAGAATCATTACAAAAATTAATGTATTCAAGGAATTCATGGTCTTCATTTCATCTCAAATTAACTACAATATTTTCAAAAATGTTTCCATATAAATATCAATGCAGTATCCCCTGCGATCATTCAGTTACCATTGTTATTCGAGATATGCGAATTTGTACCCGGCTACATTAAAGTTGTATCTTTAGTGGTAGGAAAAGCAAGTTCCAAGCTCAAGGGAAGTGGGATGCAGTGTCTGCGGTGCTATCTGCCATATTCAATGTCATCATGGTGGCCATCTTGTTTCTGCCCAGAATCTCATTTCTATCCATCATTCTGTATATCTGCCCACCATCTGGTTTCCGTCTGCCATCTTGCTTCAGCTCACTATTTTGATTTCCATTATCCACCATATTTTGTGCTTTACTTGTTTTTTATCCGCCACGCTGGTTCTCTTGTCGCCTGCTAGAGTGCACAACTGTTGTCAACCATATTGGTTCCCTTGTCTCCCAGTAGAAAGGACCACTGGTACCGGCCATGTTATTTCTGTAATCGTTTGCTAGAATTGCCACTGGTGTAAGATATCTTATTTCTCTCGTCCGTCAGAGTGTGCCACTGGTGTCCGCCATCTTTTTTTATGAATGCTATGTGCCGCTGCATTCTTGTTCGTAAGGTCGTCTCTTGATGTATATGGTAGTAGGTAGCGTCAACCTTCCATGCATATATTTATGGTAAAACCACTTTAAAAAAACTCCCTCTCATTGGAAGGGCAGAATTGCCGACCATTGGTTCATCGGCCAGATGCCATAGCCATATAAGCTATCGGAACATGTGTCAATGCGAGGGTTTAAGATGGAATATATGATGCTGTATTTTCTCGTAATTTATGTGCCGAGCCATCTACATAAAATGTGGACAGATGCAAGCCGAATTGCACCCAAGCAGTTCCAGAGTCTCCTACTAGGAAACATTGCATCGTCAAAGCTGCAAACAAAACATAAAAAAGGAGGGGTATCACAGACCTATGTTGTTGCCAGTTCCTCTCTCCACCCCCTTCCCTTACGCTCATACACAGCTCCCCAAAAAATGACAGGACTCTCCTCGACTCGCGCTCGCGATGCTATGCTAGCCTAGCTAAGTGTATGAAATAGATTTGTTGGGATGGCCATTTATATCCGAAACATTCAAACCTGGAGTAAAGAAGCACCAAATACAAACATGGCTCCTTTCACAGCTATAAAAATGTTTAATTGTAAATTTATTCACCCGTTGTACCTTGCTTCTAAATAATATATACGGAAATAATTCATAAAAACAGTAATAATTAAGCATTTTTAAAGTGCCTTTTCTATGCATGAATATGTGTATACATACTTTAAATTCTTAAACTACAACAAAATATGGCAATGTAATGATTTTAACCAAATAATATCACAACTTTATATGTCTGGTTCGAATTCGCATGTACATTTATATTAGCATAGTAATACAATTTATGAATGTGGAATGTACTCCGTAGGATACAACCTAACGATTTTTGCTCGAATAATACACTGAAGAGCCAAACAAAACTGGTAGACCTGTCTAATATCGTGTAGGGCCCCCGAGCACGCAGAAGTGCCGCAAGACGACGTGGCATGAACTCGACTAATGTCTGAANTATCGCTACCTCGGAGATGCTATGTCCCATCTCTCGTACGCCGACTATAACACCACGTTCAAACTCACTTAAATCTTGATAACCTGCCATTGTAGCAGCAGTAACCGATCTAGCTGCCGACCGCATCGCGTTACTCTGATTGGTTCCATACCTCTGTTATTTGCATACGCACGCCTGTGCCATTTTTTTGGCTCTTCAGTGTACAACCACTACACATTTGCGCGTGCACATTCACACACACATGAACATATATGTACGAATGCGCGTGTGCACATGTGCGTGCATGTGTGAAAGTACCGTTAAAAATAATGTAATTGTTAATTAATTCTCTATATAGGTGATAGTTTACATTTTCGCTCAAATGATTGATTATTATGTGTAACTCTACTACAAAAATTCCAACTTGTGTACAAGTTTTTCGTTACATTTCTGAAAGAAAAGGTTTTATTTTACACTTAAAAGAACAAGATATATTTGATTTTATGTAAAGATACTTATACACAGACTTGATTGGTTGCATGTAAGTCACTGCAAAACACTTCTTATTTTCTTATTTTAGACCCTTGCATCACCTTCAGTCGTGCTTAAAAACCACTGATAATTATGTATACACAATTTAAAAAATATGAAATTTTAATTTATAAAAAAAATTATTTCTTATAAATTTTATACATAATTATGTATTTATAAATATGGGAATACAAAATTATTTTTAATTTATATTTTTATATATACATGTGCCTATAAGAACTCAGAAAGTTTCCATGTTTTTACATATAAATTTTTGGGTGGAAGGCCTTTTGTTGGCACCAGCTAGGCTCTTTACTGTAAAAGAACCGTATTTACATAGATAAAAATTACAGTGACGTTCTGAAAACGTGAGGTGAACATCGATTTGGAAGTGCTCTCGCGTCATACCACGAACATAAATTGCTAATACGAAGGCCTGCCTTTGACCTCAACGATCATGGAGCCGCGACCTGGGTCATCGCTAATTGGTTGTTGCCATTGCCGTTTCGGGGATCGAGTTTTCACCTATGGTCAAAATGCTCATCAGGATGAGAGAACGCCCTGTGCGAAGAGTCCTTTTCGCGCGATGAAGCATTATGACATTGGCCCCATGCAGTTTGTGCAAGGCGATAAATTGAAAGAACATACCGATATCTTCAAGGATTCGTCTACTGGGAATCAGCAAGTTTTGCCGGCAATACCTCTTGTTACATCGATGGGTACCGATTAGACAGGCGATTATGATGAGACAGTTAATGCTAAAGACGGACTGAGTGCAGTAGGGTTGGTATATGTTGAATGTACACTTGTAAGACTTTCACGTGATGTCGGCGAACTTCAGAATAAACTGTCATCGGCTTTAAATACTGATGAGCATACAACTCCTTCTACAAAGAAAAGAAAAATTAATATAGAATACAAAACAGGATGTAAAGATGACCATGAAGAGGGTATGATTCAAATGAACATGAAGAGAGTGATAGTGCTGAAGACGATGATGGCGATTTTCTCGATGCACTGACACACTCCTCCAACACGTTTGCTGCAACAAGCGAGATGAAGAAGGCAGAAGACGCCGAGAATACTGGCAACCTGTTTCCCGAAAACCCGAATAAACTTGTTGATAGACTCAGATATTTGATTGATCTTCAAAAACGCGGGGATCTCACTTGCATTAACGAGATATCTTCAATCGTTAGTAAACTGAAGAATTGGGGATATATCGCATGGTGTGATGAATTGCTTTCTTCTGAAATGGTAATTACAAAATATTTTAAATATTATTATTAAATAATTGGATTTTCTCTATTTTTGTGTGTCGTATCCTTTATTCCCTCACAATTTTAGAGTGGTGCTAATAGCACTCGACTATTAACAGAAATATCTGCATATAGAATGATAATAAAGACTTTAGTATAAGAATGCATGGATAGTTGACTGCAAACAAAACATTAATTCTGTCAACGTGTACAAATTTTTAGATATTTGTAGAACGAATGTAATTTCTATACATATGTGTAGCCGACAAATATAAGGATTGATCGAAGGATTGCGATTGATAGAAGGATTAGGATTGATCGAAGGATTCGGGATTGATCGAAGGATTGATATGGATTGCTGTGAATTGTGGAGGAGGATTGTTAAGGATTGTGATTGACCGAAGGATTGGAATTGTTCGAAGGGTTTGCATGGGTTGCTGTGGATTGTGGAGGAGGATCGCGAAGGAACTTTCTACAAGAAAAACGTTTGAATCTTGGCAGAGGTGATATCTCATATGAACCAATGATTTGTTTTTCATTGAATAATAAGCAGCAGTGTGGTTTATAAAGATTTCTCTAAAAAAAAAAAAACCTCAAAACCTGAGATGTTCTTCATTAACAAATTTTTTTATTGTTTATTTCGGAAAAAAAAATTTCTTAAGTAATTTTATTTTATCTCTAATAATATCAACATAAATCTGCGGTAATAAAAATTCGGCACATATGTAACACTCCCCCTTAATGAAGTATATTCTGCATTGTTTGTGCATGGAGGAGGTAAAAATTATATATTAAAAATTATAAATTAAAATACTATATATTTAACAAAAATTATACACAGAATGATTCACAGCATTCGTATTGACTTTTTTCTCGGAAACGACACGACACCGGGTGTTCACGAGAAAATTGTGACAACTATACCCATTAAGAATCATCGATTGGTAGTAATTCCGTTCCCCCGAATATACTGGTGGTAGCGGTATGGGGGTGAGCTTTGAAATTGCAAATGGGAAAAGGGTTCGTATATTGTAACATTGGATAGATCGTCTAAAAGGAAACTACATTAGTCAAGACAGTTATTTTCTGATGTGCATACTTTACGCACAATAAAAAAATTCATGTATGCATATGGTTTATGACATGCGTAGTTTATGCACAATGAAACGGAAAAAAATACATATTTTTATTCTTACTACAATCAAATGGAAATCAATGTAACATGGTATTTTTTCTGGCGTGCATACCTAGTTTACGTACAATCAAAGGACGTCGGGTGTACTGTATATACCGGTAAGGTGTGTGAGAACTGCTTTGAAATGGGAACTGGAAACACTCATTCGCAAACATCAATCTTTATAAGTGTTCGAAATGTTGACCACCCCGTATTATACACTACTCTGCTCTCCTTATTACGTTTGCTGTTGCTCAGCGGACCTTGGCACAGCTGAGAGATCCACATGCTGCTCTGATTCTGCATTTCATATCTTCCCTCGTTGTTGGACGCATGCAGTAAGACATGTCTTTAATTTTCCCCCACAAAAAGAAGTCAATTGAGGACAAGTCTGAAGAACGGGGCGGCCAAGCTATATGACCCATTCATCCGATCCACCATCTGGGGAATAACATGTCAGCAACTAGCCGAGCTCTGCGTGAAAAGTGAGCGGGACAGCCATCCTTTTGAAGCCACAGTGTTAATCGCAGAGCGAGAGGGAAGTCTTCGATCAGCTGATACAAAATATTATCTAGGAAATCTGCATACGCTGCACCATTCAAGTGCCATTAAAAAAATTTGGTCCTATTACACGATATCCGAGATGGCCACAACAAGTATTAAGGCTTCACATGTGCTGATTATTCACTTGGCGGAGCCAATGTGGGTTGCCTGCGCTAGGATTCTCCACACTGTACTTTGAGACTATCCTGATTCGCGGGCAATCCTCCTTGTAGAATCATGAGGATTAACTACTACGGCATTAAGCACATCAACAGCCCTCTCGTCTCTCACAGGTCTTCTGATGCGATGACGTTTGTTACGTGACGGTTACACTAGCCCGGTTGTGTGTAAGCGACATGCAAGGCGCTGGAGACATTGTATTAGCGATGGACGCGCTTTGGGTATCTCTCTGTGTACAAACAGGCAGCAGCTCTGCAGTTCCCACGACATTTTCCTAGTATCCTCAGCATGTCAAATGCTTCTTCATTTGTTAAAGGTATTATATTCAGAAAGCAACACCACAGACTGACAATGTCTGACACTGAAACAATACACGCGATTAATGGTTGCAATGTAAAACGAATGACTGTCTGAATCAACGACATTTCGATTGCCAGTTAAATTACATGCAAAGGTTGCAGTTCCTGTAATTGGTAGATGGCTTATCTGTTTTCTGCAAAGTGATGAATTATTATCCGTTTTTGCTCGGAAACAGTATAATACTTACTGCACGAGTTTATGCAGTAAGGCACACAGGTCACTGCTAGTATCAAAGCGAGTCTCACTCCAAATGGCAATACCGTAATGGCGCACATTGTGTATCTGACATGCATAGTTTACGCACAACCAATGATAATTGAACACATTTAACTGTTATTATTAGACTGTTTCCGAACGAACGAAGATAATAAGCAGATAAGTCATCTACCACTTACAGGAACTGCAAATTTTGCATGCAAGTTAACTGACAATCGAACATTCGTTCATTCTAACAGTCATTAGTTTTACATTGCATGAATGACAGAATCAGAGTAGCATGTGTATCTCTCATTACTACTGAGGTCCGCCGAGCACACGCGAATGTAATACGGAGGACAGAGTCATGTCTGATACAGAGTGGTCGACATTTAGAACACTTATAAAGAGTGCTGTTTGCGAATGATGTTCCCAGTTCCCAGTACACGGTAGTTCTTTCACACATTGCCGATATTTACAGTACACCCGACGTCCATTTGATTGTACGTACAATGGGTATGCACGGCAGAAAAACAACTTGTTTCGTGGATTTCCTTTTATTGTAGTAAGTAAACCACGTCTGATATCAGTTTTCATTTATGCGTAAAATATGTGCGTCACAAACCATATGCTTAGATGATTTAATTTATTGTGCGCAAATATGCACGTCAGAAAAAAAGGGTCCTTGTAAATGTTTTTTTTTCCTTTAGACGATTTATCCAACGATATCTTATACGACCCACATTCCCATTTGCAATTTCAAAGCTCACCCCCCCCCCCTTTCTCAAAATCCTTTTCATATAGGGTACAGTTATCACACTTTTTTTATCGAACCCCCGCTTCATGTGGTTTCTGAGAAAAAGGGGTGATATGGGTGCTGTGAATCAACCTGTATATTAAAAGAAGTTGACATCAATGCATCAAGCAAATCAATATGATATACTTATAAAGATAAAATGATACATATTTTTAACCTACTTTTCGAAGGAAAGAAAGGCTTGTGAAATCACTTTCCTGTCTGTGTGCCTTTGTGTCCCCATGTGTTTGGGTCCCCAACTAAAAACATTTGAACACGGGAATCGAATTTCACCAAATTCGCTACATACATAATACTTAGTAAGGTCACTGGACTTGTATAGTTTTAAACCAAATTTTGTAATTTGACAGTACATAATGTAAGCATTGAATTTAAAAATGGACATTGTTTTTGGTCCACCATTTTGGAAGATAGCATCCCACATAGGTATAATAAAACTTTTATGTTATCTCTCGAAAAGTACTCAACTAATTCTCACAAGATATGGCATGTACGTAATAATTTGGTACACCATACACACATGCGATTTAAATTTATTATTAACTTATTTTCCAAATGGCAACAATACGAATATTTCAGGTTTGTTAGGTATAAATACCACATTGTTCGTCAAATTTCTACCAAATTCTGTATCCTGGAAGTATACATTACAAGTAATATACATAACAGAATATATCCACTATTGTAAGCCATTTTGTAAGATAGCATCACACGATGAAATTGTGTTTTTGTCAAATTTATGGAAAAAAATTTACCGATTCGTACAAAATTTGCAAATAAGTACTGCGGCAGGAAATTGTAAACTAAAATGTTTTAAGCAGGCTAGACACTTATTTTAAAAAATTTGGCAACATTGCATTTTTTGCTTAGTATACAATATTGTCGAAACCTATTAGTTTCAACTTAATTTGGTATGCAGGGAGTGTATATTATAACGATCAAATGTGTCTACAGACAGAACCACATTTGCAGCCCTTTTTTTAAGATATAACCATATTATCAAATAAAATTTTTTGTCATATCTCGTGAAACAAAAGGCAATTCATACCAAATTTGGTAAACAAATAGTACTGTGGCGGGTGATGTATATTGGAATGTTATAATGGGTCAGACACTTATTTTCTAAATGGTGGCCATATAGCTATTTTAGTTTAATACAGCATATCATCGAAACCTGGTAATAAAATTGAACTTAACTTGGCATGCTGGTAGTATATATCACAACTATTAAGCTTGTCTAAGCAAACTCTCTTTTGGACACCATTTTGTAAGAGAGCACCACAAAAAATTAAGTTTAAAATTATGTAATATCTCTGGAAGAAATTAACATATTCCTACCAAATTAAGCAAACAAGTAGTACTATGTCAGTTCATGTTCACTGATATGTTTTGAATAGTTCACTTATTTAGCTGAGTATGTTATATCTACGAAACTACGGAACAAATTACATCTTAACTTTGTATGCTGCCAGTACCTATTATGATTTTGAAATGTGTCTATTAAGAGCCTAATTTCTCCTCCATTTTGTAAGGGACGCATCACAAGGAAAAATGATGTTATAATTTCATATCTTGGGAAACAATCAATGCATTTATACCAAATTTGGCGAAGAGGTTGTACTATGGTAGACCACAATAATCAATTATATATTAAGTTTGTCAGACACTTTTCCCCAGAATAGCAGCTATATAAACATTACAGCTAAGTATGCTATACCTACGAAACCATTTAACTTATTATAACTTAAATTAGTTTAGTGGCTGTATCTATAACAATAATCGAATGTGCTAATTTATAATAGTTTTGTCCTCCATTTATGCATATCGTCACATGAAAAATGTGGAGGTATTATAACATATCTCGCAGACCAATGAATGGATTCTCACTAAGTTTTACATACAAGTAGTGCTACAGTAGTGTGTGTAAACTAACATGTTTCAGGCACGGCAGCACTTTTTAGCCTACTTTCCGAAGGAAAGACAGGTTTATGAGATCACTTTCCTGTCTGTGGGACTGGGTGTATATGCGTGTATGTATTAATGTTTGTGCAGAGTGTGTCCCGTTCCCACTTTTAAATTTTTGAATGATTCAAACTAATTTCACCAAACTTGCTACACAATTAATACTTAGTAAAAGACACCTGACTTTTATAGTTTTCGACCTCACTTGGCACTTACTTTCAAAATGGTGGTACTTAAAAAATGCTGGGTGATATGTCATATCTCGGAAACCATTCAACTGATTTAAACCAAAAATTTTATGTTGTCGGAGCATTGTAAAAGCATTAAATTTCGAGATCGATACTGTTGTTGGCCTGCCATTTTGTAAGACAGCTTCAATTGAAAAAATAAAGATTCTACATGATATCTCGAAAACTATTTTAACAATTCTCACACAATTAGGCATGTAAGTAATACTATGGTAGGCCATATAAACGTAAGTGATTAAACTTTATCAAACTTACTTTCAAAATGGCGGAAATACAAATGTTTTAAGTTTATTTTGCATATCTGGCATACCATTTAACCAATTTCTACCAAATTTTGTATAATGAGAGTACATGTATATTACAAGCATCCTATATACCAACAAATAACCAATTTTTGAAGGCAATTTTGGAAGATAGCACCATACGAATAAATAAAGTTATTATGTCATACCTCGGTAAATAGTTACCCGATTCCTACTAAATTTGGCAAACAAGTAATACTGATGCACATTATGTTAATTGATACGTTTTAAGCATGTCAGAAACTTATTTAAAAATGGCGGACATATCGCCAATTTGAGCTTAGAATGCTATATCGTCGAAACTATATAATCAATTCCAACATAACTTTGTATGCTGGCAGTAGACATAACAACTATCAACTGCATCTATATGAAGCATTTTTGTCCCCCATTTTGTATGATAAAGCTATGCGAATAAAATAAAGTTTTTACATCATATCTCGGGAAAGAATTGACCAATTCTTATAAAATTTGGCAAACAAGTAGTACTGAGACGAATTAGGTTAAGTGGTGTTTTTAAGCATGCCATATATTTATTTTCAAAATCGTGGCTATATAGCAATTTTAGCATAGAGTACTATATCGTCGAAACCATGTAATCAATTTCAACAAACTTTGTATGCTGGCAGTAGATATTAAAACAAATAACTGTATGTACATAGTGTATTTTGTCTATCATGTTTTAAGATAACTCCATTTGAGTATATAAAGTTTTTTTATCGTATCTCGGTAAACAATTGACAGATTACTTCAAAATTTTCAACTAAATAGTACTGCGTCAGGTGGTGTACTGGTATGTTTTATGTAGGTAAGGCACTTATTTTCAAAATGATGGCTATATAGATGCTTTAGGTCAGTATATTTTATTAACAAAACAAATTCAAAATTAATTTCGTTTGGTGGCAGTACGTATTACAACAATAAAATTTGACTATGCAGAGCCTTATTTCTCTGTCATTATGTAAGATAGCCCTGCCAATAAAAAATAACTATTTTATCTCATATCTCGTGAAACAATCAACCCATTCATACAAAAATTGGCAAAGATGTTGTACTGTGGTTATTCATATTAATACATGTATTTTTTAAGTGGGACATGCTTATTTTCAGAATGATGGCTATAAAATAATTTTAGTTTTGTGGACGATATCTACGAAACTATGTAATGTATTTTAATTTAACTTTGTATATTGCCAGTATACAATCATCGAAATTGCTACTACATTGCTTTTTTGTCCTCAATTTGTGAAGATGGCCACATGAAATTTGTACAAAATTGTGCACAACATAAATGCTACAGAAGGCCATGTAAATTTTCATGATTTAAATAGGTCATACAACTATGTTCAAAATGGCAGCTTCATAAATCATTTAGGTAAGTTTGACATATATATTAAAGAATTTAACCAAATTCCACCAACATTTTTATGTAGACAGTATACATTAGAAGAATCGTATCTAGAAACTCTTTTTCTGGCAAGTTTGTACGATAACATTAAATACGAAAATTAATTTTTTATGTCATATCTAATGGACGAAACAACCGATTTCCATTAAATTCTTCACACAAGTAGAGCTACGGTAGGTTATGCAATATTACATGTTGTATGTGTCTTAGTCACTTATTTTCAAAACAATGGGTCTGTAAAAATTTTAGGTTAATAAACCCTATCATTCGAAACATTAGACTGATTAATTCCGAAGTTGATGCTCCGAATCCGACATCCTTTAGGTATTGTACGAGGTTTTCTGGGTTCAAGTCGCGGGTAAGGCATGTGTGTACTTGTAATTGTCTCACTACTGTTCCCTAAGTTTCTGGTTTCTTTTCTAACATTATTCCTTTCAAAGATAAGTCAAGCCCTTCCTAACAACGCAGCTTTTAAGAAATTATTCCAAAATTAATTTCATTTATATTGAGAAAAGTAGACTCATTAGTTATATCAGTAACTCCTTGTTTGAATGGCGTTAATAAAAAATTTAGATAATACTATTACCTATATTATTAAACAATCCACCAAAATTGAACCAAATTTTGTACACTAACAGTATCCATTAGAAGTATCAATTATGAGTACAGGAATATTTTTTCTGGCCTTTTTGTAAAATAGTGCCAGGTAAGAAAATGGATTATTTTGCAACATTTTTGTAACCATTCAACTAATTACCACAAAATTTCTCACACCAGTAGTGCTGCAGAATGCCATTTTAACTTATGGTTTAAGTGACGTCAGACACTTATTTTCAAAATGTTGACTATATAAGGAATTTAGAAATGTTTTTCATCTCTATTAAACAATATAGCCATATTATACCAATATTTGTATGTTGACAGTATCTATTAAATACATAGAATATAGTATGTCTTTTTAGGCAGTTTTGTAATAAGGCACCAAATGATAAAATTAAGTTTTTTGCCATATCTCGACTACCAATCAACCGATTTCAACCAAATTCTTCACAAAAGTAGTGCTACTGTAGGTCATGTGAAAATAGATGTTTTATGTGACTCAGGCACTTATTTTCAAAATGGTCCTTTAAATATTTTTATGACATTAGCCCTATATTTCAAAACAGTAGACTGATTACAGCCGACTTTTATATTTTTCGATCATGCTCTGTACAAACTTTCAAATTGATAGTCAATTGTGCTTAGTATGATACATTGTCGAAACAATGTTATCAATATCAAATTATCTTTGAATGTTGGCAGTAGCTATGCAAAAATTATATGTGTATGTACAGATCCCCATCATTTCTACACCATTTTTTAAGATAGCCCCACATGAAAAAAGTGATTATTCCATAACTCGGAAAAATCTAACAATTAGCGAAGAAGTTGTTCTATTATAGGACATATTAATTAACATGTTTTAAGTGGACCAGACAATTACTTTCCGAATGGTGGCTATATAGACATTTTAGCTTAATTTGATATATATGTAACTTTGTGATCAATTATAACATAATTTTGTATACTGGTAACATTTATCCAAACATCAAATCAGCTAAGATATAAACCCTTTTCTCCACCATTTAGGTAGATAGTACCACATGCAAAATTAACATTCTCGGGAAACTGTTATGTAATTTCCACCATAATTAAGTGACGAAGTAAACTTATCTATTCCAACTAAATTGATATGACTTTAGAGTATAGTAATATATTTAAAAAAAAACAAACATGAAAATATATTTTCTAAGTATGACATACACCGGGGTTGACAAAAGTCATGGGATAGCAATATGCAAATATACAGATAGCAGTAGTATCGCGTACAAAATGTATAAATGGGCAGTGCATTGGTTGGGCTTTCATTTGTAGTCAAGTGATTCATGTGAAAAGGTTTCTGACGTGATTATGGCTGCACGACGGGGATTAAGTGACTTTGAACGCGGAATGGTAGTTGGAGCTAGACGCATGGGACATTCCATTTCGGAAATATTTCAGGCATAACCTCCCACCATGGAGAACGCAGTGGCCGACCACCTGCACTTAATGACCGAGACCAACGACGTGTGCGCAGAATGGTCAGTGTTAACAGGCAAGCAACACTGCGTGAAATAACCACAGGAATCAATGTGGGACGTACGACGAACGTATCCGTTAGGACAGTGCGGCGAACTTTGGCTGTACTGGGCTATGCCAGCAGAAGACCGACTCGAGTGCCTTTACTTACAGCACGACATCGCCTGCAGCGCCTCTCCTGGGCTCGTGACCATATCGGTTGGACCCTAGACGACTGGAAAACCGTGGCTTGGTCAGATGAGTCCCGATTTCAGTTGGTGAGAGCTGATGGTAGGGTTCGAGTGTGGCGCAGATCCCACGAATCCATGGACCCAAGTTGTCAACAAGGAACTGTGCAAGCAGGTGGTGGCTCCATAATGGTCTGGGCTGTTTTTACATGGAATGGACTGGGTCCTCTGGTCCAACTAAACCGATCATTGACTGAAAAAGGGTTATGTTCAGCTACTTGGAGACCACTTGCAGCCATTCATGGACTTCATGTACTCAAACAACGATGGAATTTTTATGGATGACAATGCGCCACGTCCCCAGGCCACAACTGTTCGCGATTGGTTTGCAGAACATTCTGGACATTTCCAGCTAATGATTTGACCAACGAGAACGCCCGACATGAATCCCATCGAACATTTATGGGACATAATCGAGAAGTCAGTTCGTGCACAAACTCCTGCACTGGCAACACTTTCGCAGTTATGGACGTCTATAGAAGCAGCATGGCTCAATATGTCTGCCGGGGACTTCCAACGACTATTTGAGTCCATGCCACGTCGAGTTGCTGCACTTCGCCGGGCAAAAGGAGGTCCGACACGATATTAGGAGGTATCCCATGACTTTTGTCGCCTCAGTGTATATCCCCCATACTTTATATGCTGGCCGTATATATGGTAATCATTGAATGTACTAATATGTACATAAAGGTTTTTTCCGCCATTTGCGAAGGCTGTCACACCAAAAAATAAAGTTTTTATGCTATATCTCGCGATTCCATCAACCGATTCCCACCAAAATTTACAGGCGTGTATAACTACGATAGGGAATGTAAACTTGCATATTTTATGTGGGCATAATGGTCCTTATAGAATTAATTTAGATTAGTGTGTTATGTATATTGAATAATACAACAAAATTCAGTGAAATTTTCTATATTAACAGTATTTATTACAAGCATCAATTATGTGTACAGTGTTCTCTTTTACCAGCATTTTTGTAAAAAAAATTCTGGAAGGTTTTGCTATATTTCCGGAACGATTCAACTAATTTTCACCTAATTTTATACCCCAGTAATGCAATAGAAGGCCATGTAAAGGTCTTCAGAGGGACAAGACACTGATATTAAATTGAAGGTGTTATAAAACATAAACTTAAATGTTCTAAGAGGGGTAAGACACTGACATTAAACTGGAGGTCTTATAAGTAACGTAGATAAGTTTGTCATATATATTTAAAAATAACCACATTCTCTCAATATTTACATTCTGACAATATGTTATAAGCATCCTAAACATAACTTTGTTTTTAGGCAATTTCGTACGATTGCACAAAATAAGAAAATAAAGTTTTTGTAACATATCTCGGGAGTCCATCAAACGTTTTTCACCAATTTCTTCACACAAGTATCGCTGCATTACGTCATGTCAACATACAATATTTCAGTGGGTTAATCACTTACTTTTAAAATGACGGCCTTGTAAATATTTCGGTTTATTAAACCCTGTCTACCAAAGCATTAGACTGAATACATCCGAATTTTATACTCCTAATTCTACCTCCGTAAAGAAGTTGGTTGCATACAAGCTTATGGAACGATATTTTATGGGTTCGAGTTCCTGCTAGGGAATATGTGTATTTCTAATTGTATTACTACTGTTGCTTATGTTTCTGGTTCCATATCTATTACGATATTGCAGTCAACGAGATGTCATGTCTTACAGACTATCTTAACTTTAGAGACCTTCAGTAGAAATTATTTGCACCCAAGTAGAGGAAAGTAGGCTCATTAGTTATATCATCAACTTCTTGTTATAATCACATATATGCATTAAAATTCATATAATCCATATAAAAATTATGCATTTAATTTTACCTTAATATTTACTCAACTTTGTTTATTTTTTAGCCAACTTTGTGAAGATGATATTACTTTCTTTTTTTGTGGCTGTATGTCTGTGCGGGTCCCCCTAAAAACTTTTGAACATGTGAACCAAATTTCACCAAACTCGGTACACATATAGTCCTTAGGTCAGGGTATCTGACTTTTATAGGTTTCTACCTAGCTAGGTGCTTAATTTCGAAATGGCGGTCATTTTTACATTTTGGGTGATACTTCATATTTCGGGAACAATTCAACCAATTAAAAGCAAATTTTGTATTTTGGCAATGCATCATGATAGCATTCAAATTATAGATGGATATCATTGTTCCGAAATTTTTAATAATAGCATTACATAAAAATAAATATTTTATATAATCTCTTCAAAAAAACGGACCGATTCTCCCATATTTGGCACATTATTTATATTATGGTTTGTCATATAAACATATGCTATTTAAATCAATAATACACGTATTTTCAAAATGGCAGACATACGAATATTTTAGGTTTAGACAAATTTAATTTTTCAATCAAACAATTTAGCCAATTTTGACTAAATGTTGTATATGTAAAATATATATTACAAGCATCATATATGGCAATAAATAGCAATGTTTGTCCGACATTGTGTAATATAATGCCGCATGAAGTTATAAAATTTATGTCATACCAACGAAAAACAATTGACCGATTATTACCAAATTTGACAAACAAGTAGTACGTATGAACGGTAGTTCATGTAAATTTATAGAATTTTAAGTAAGTCAGACACTTAGTGTACTGTTGAAATAGCGACCACATAAACATTTTACACTGAAGATCCAAAAAACTGGTACACCTGCCTAATATCGTGAAGCCAC